>OX465293.1:111913176-112140676 GCA_949987695.1 Merzomyia westermanni
CTAAAGCAACACAAGTAAGGTACTTGCAGTTTGAGTAGACTGGTTATTATATACCCAGCTGTATATAAAAATTTTTCCTTTGAAGTGCATGCTAACTAAATAGAATATTTCTTCAATTGGAAGCTCTATTAAAGTCTTTAAAAGATACATAAATTTTTTTTAAAGAAGACGTAATTTTTTATGATATTTCCAACTGCTTCAAATTCTATAAATGCATTATGAAATAATTATAATCACTTGGCTTTTATTCATAACATTTTTTTTTCTGGCTAATTTTTGCTCGCCTAAGCTGAGAACAGCTATTTAGTAACTTTATGTTCAGTGCCCACCAAACTGTCGCGACTAATTTTTCAAAGCAGTACCAGTGTTATTCAAACTGTGTTTCTATAGCACAGCGGCTCTCAAAAGTTTTGATTTATAATTTGGTTATACTATGCCAAAATAATCTGTCTTTACTTACTTAATTATTGTCTCCCATTTTTTCATTTTGCTACAAGTTAACTCTATATTTTGTATCGCTTTCCCTTTTGAGTAAAAACCTTTTTATGTAGGTTTTGGTGTTGTGCTTTAAACTGCTGCTAAAACTGTTCCGTCATTAATTTTTTTAGCGGTATTTTGTACATCCCAAAAGTGACATTTAATTTATTACAAAACCGCAGACAAACGTCTCGAACAATGACGATATGGCAGGTAATAGCTACATAATTACGTACGTTTTACTGAAAATTTCGTAAGGCATTTGGCACAGCCATAAATGGCATGCAATCATCCTACGCTCGGCACTTAACAACGCATTTTTTTCGTGCGGCACACTTTTGTTTTCGGTAACTGACAGTGATTTTCTTTTTTTTGTGTTCAAGCCAGTTAATTTGGTATTTTTTTCGACTTTAAATTTTTGCTGTACCACATCACAAACATCTAATTGTTCAGTGAATTTCAATGTTAATGTGTGAAAACTGGTTGCTGTTTTTTTTAAATGTTGCTTGTTGCTACTTGTTGAAGGGGTTACCATTTTCCCATAATTTCTCGTGCTAAAACATGTACCAAATTCGAATAAAATTTCATTTCGAATTGCCTATAGCATGACTAGAAGGGATGTGATATTGCATCAATTTGTTGCAATATGAGTCAATGATCTGATCTGGTAAAATTTTAGGTCAATTATTTGTTCTCGTGCTATTAAATGTCCTTGTTTGTTAAGTGTGATGTCGATTTATGATATTATGTGAGTGATATGTTATGAAATGAATGATGTAATATAAGTGAGAGCTTGTGATATGATAAAAACTCGGTTCAAAGATATGATCTTAACAGAATAGCATGTCTCGAGGTGATGTGATGTCGCATAAATTTGATGCGATATAATGTAGGTTATATGATCCGAATATTTTAAGTTAATTATTTGATCTAGTGATAATAAATGTCCTTGTTTGTTCATTGTGATATGATCATATTATGTCCAACATGATGTGATATGATATGAAATGAATAATATAATGTAGTAGAGATATTGTGATATCACTAGATTATACGATGTGATCCTAACATGCGATATCATGTAATACGATGTGAAATGATATAATGTGATCTGATATTACCCGATTCCACGTTGTGATATTAAAAGAAGGTACGATCATGTCATTAATTTTGTGATTTCAGATTTCATCAAACTAGTTGAGAATCCGCTAGTTCAAGTAATAAGACCCAAGTCAAGTGAAATCAGGTGATATGTTTTGATCATCATATTTATTTCCATCTTAATCATATCATATCACTTGATATCACCTCAAGTCATTTCATATTCAGAAAGACAATAAAATCAATTTCAATTTTATTTAATTATTAAAGGAGACAATTAGTATTAGATGTGATAACATAAGGTAAAATTTTTACCGAACTGGATGTTGCCATGCGACATCATCTCATGCAATTTTATGAGAACTGATACATTGTGATGTGATTGATGAGAATTTATCAATAGACATGCTTTAACCTTAGATTGCTTAAAGTAGCTACAAATGTTGTTTTCTGTTTGAAGAAATGTCCGCCTTTGTAGCAAAAG
This sequence comes from Merzomyia westermanni, assembly GCA_949987695.1. Lineage (NCBI taxonomy): Eukaryota > Metazoa > Arthropoda > Insecta > Diptera > Tephritidae > Merzomyia > Merzomyia westermanni. The sequence continues at coordinate 111,915,239 of OX465293.1, forward strand.
AAATGAAATCTAGAAAATTTGGCAACTGCGTTTGTTGTTAGTATACTACAATTTTCGTATCGTATTAACAACGCAAATGAGCGATGCTTTTGTCTTTTTTTTTTGTTTCGCTGCGTCTTTTGCTTTATTACTAGTTTCTATAGCTTTGTAAGCGTTGTTGCATGAAAGATTTAGCTGTGCGTGGGCAGTTAAACCAGTAATTTGGTTTGTATTTTTTTGGATTGTGTGAAATTTCAAATAGTTTAATTGAAGTTAAATGTCGTCAAGATATTTAGTCTCCACGTAATCATACCAAATGAGAAATAATTGCTGCATTTAATAATTTCTTGCGTGTTTAGAGCAAATTTGGGAACTGCATGTTGTCATTTATATTTTTGGGTAAAAAATTAAATTTTTTGTGAAGCCATGACAATATCTACTATGGAGATTTCTAGGAAAAGGTTAAAATGACTGAACAGTACTTAGAACTAGGGCTTAGAAATTAGCGGAAATCTCAATGATAAATGTTAAAACTAGTGAGAAAAGCTGGTCATTAAACGATAGTCGCAATAACACGCTGGCCACCGTGGTGTGAAGGTAGTGTTGCCGGCCTACCACACCGAAGGTCCATGGTTCGAGCCCTGGTACAGGTAACATCAAAAGTGATTTGAAAAAAAGTTTTTCAAAACGGGGTCGCCCCTCGGCAGTGGTTTGGCAAACTCTCCGAGTGTATTTCTGCCATGACAGGCTTCTCAGCTAAAATTCGTCTCCTTTGTAGATGCCGTTCGGAGTCGGCAAAAAACTGTAGGTCCCACCAATTTGTAGGGAAACTTCAAATCGGCACACCACAAATTGGAAGAGAAGCTTGGCGCAAAAATCTCTTAGGAGGTTTATGATGATATACCTGTTGTATATCGCGCCATAGAGATAGAATAACACGCTGGCAATGTAGTATTTTCAGCAAGGAAAAATGTATTATTTGATCAACATATGATTGAATTTACGTATATGTGACTACGAAAAGGGAGCTAACGTCCGAAAACTAGTTTTCTGGGAAACATCTGTTAAAAATAATAAATGCCATACACTGATACCACGGGAAATCTTCTTTCTCTACATTTTTAGGGAACTTTCAAACAAGTTTTGACTTTTTGGATTCTACCACGTGAAAAAGCATCTCATCTTCCATCCGAATCAACTAAAAAGTGAAAATTGATTTTTTGACACCTAAGCCCCCTTTTCGTAGACCAGGTCACATATATTAATAAGGCAGATGACTCGAAAATGATAAAAAAAATTCAAAAAATGTTGAATGAATCCTTAAAGTTTTTTATATTTTGGAATGATTTCATCGATTTATAAAAAATGTTCCCTTCGATTTCTAATATTTTTTGTGGCTTTTAAAAAATGTATCAGATTTATTTTTTGCCGGATTGCTGATCCTTTCCGATTTTCGCTTTGTGAAGACCTCATGTAATTTTAATAAATTTGTATCTTATTGAAATGGGTTAGAATAAGAAACTATTTTCAACAATTTAAATATTCTTTTGAGGACATATTGGTTATTGATATTTATAGATACTTATCTAACTTCAATTTTAGCTGCTCGAATTTGTTTAACTTTTAAAGATTTAATATAGAAACTTAGGTTTTATAGCGTTTAATTGATTTTATTCATTCGGCTTTCGATTAATAAAGTTTTCTTAATCATTTATTTTTTATGTCCGCCTATTATTCGACTTCATATTTTGTAACCGCTTATATCATTGTGTGGTTTGTATACGATTTTCACCGATTTTTGCCGAGTTGTATAAAATTTTAGATCTTCAATCAATTTCGAAGAGTTTATTTGAACTTATTTTCACTTTTTACATTTTTAACGATAAATATCGATTCTTATCTGTCCTTGAGTTATACGGACTTGTCTAATAATTTTTTTTCCATTTTCACTGCTTTTTTATATTTTGATTTATTAATCAAATTTTATAGACTTCCAAATCGTTTCATGGTTTTGACCAATTCTTGAAGTTAACGTCTCGGGCGACGATGCAAAGTTTTAATTCAAATTGTAATTTGAAGTTTTTCTTGGAGTAGATCGACAGTTTTTATTGATGCAACGGAAATAAAAATTGTAGCAGAGTATTTTAATAGAATTTAGGTAATATAGAATTTAGGAAATAACTGATTGTAGCCGCATTAAGCAGGGTTCGGATTATTTCTGGATGGCTTCTGGGACTTTATTTGCGATAATTTCGGGACTGATTTCTGGCCTTTTCGTGATCATTTTGAATATTTTTCGAGGTCAATTCGGGGTTGTCTTACGGATCATTTCGAGACTTTTCCGGGATAGTTTCGGGATTATATTCACATATTTTCAGAATTATTTCGAAATTGTTTTAGGGACTTGGATTGGATCATTTCGTCACTTCTTCGGGATCATTTCGCCACAGTTTTTTTTGAATTTTTCAGAACCATTTCAAGACTGTTTAAGGATAATTTCAAAATTGATTGAGGGACTTTGGTAGAATCAGTTGGTGGCATTTTCGGTATTATTTCAAGAACATTTCGGTATCACTTTCTGGCCTTTTCTGAACCATTCTTGGGTATTTTAAGGGATCAATGCGGTATTGTTTTTTTGACTTTTTCGGGTTGTTTTTTAACCAAATTTTTAAATAGGACATTTTTAAAAAAAATTCGAAAGTAGGGCGCTCATTTATAATATTTTGAAATATTGTAAACTTCCACTCTGCCATCAATATATACAGAAACACATTTTTTAAATAATTATTTATTATTATCGCTTCTCACCTTTAATATACCTTCTTTGTGCTATAAATTTAACTTTTTCTTTTACATTTTATCCTAGTTATTTTTGAGTTTTTAATCGCTTATTATTTTGTCAAATCTGGTCATCGATTCTGATCACGCCTTTATAGAGTTTTTATGACTATTATATTTAAACTTTTGCCATATCAAAAATTAATACAAATGATGAACAACTCTAAATTTTGAAGTCAATATCTATAGGAATCAAATTCCAAAACTGGAATTATTTACTCTCATTCTTCTTATTTTTAAATTTTCCCTTAACTTAAGCCGCCTTGCAAGAAAGAAGTCAATCTCATACCTTAATAAATTGACTCACATAAGTTCAATTGCATATAAATCTGTGACCTTTAAAGCATCCGCCAACGTAGTGAATTTTGTAACTTTGTTCTTTTTGTATACTAATTACCTCAATATTTCCTTCCTTTTGCCTGAGTGCTTTGAGTGCACTTGCCCTTCCCATGCACTTTACGTAGTATTTGTTGTGGTTCAACAGTTAGTTTGCTAACAGCTTCCTGCTGGCATTGTATGCGCAGTGAGCAGGCGGATGATGTGCGCTCATCAACAAACCCCCCGAACCGCTAAATGAACTTTCACCTCCTTTCAGTTTTCATTACAATGGCGACATGGCTGTCATCATCGTGACATATTCATTCATTCGCTCATTCATTCGGATATTTTATCATTTTTGTGCCAACCAACAAAATTCACTAATTGGACAATTCAATCGTACAAATTGAATTACAGATACTAAATATTACAGACACAAAAAAAAAAAATGCGCATACATATGTATTTTGTGTTGGTTTGTTTGTATGAATATGAAAAATTCCATACTTACAAAGCAACAGTGTGTCATATTTGTGGGGTTGCTAGCAGAAATATCGTGGGCGTTTGGCATGCAGAAGACAAGCGGAAGGTCACACGACATATGTATGTGGGTGTGTGTATCTGTGTCTGCATACTCAACGCTTTCCTTCGCCTTTTGACGACTTTAATTGAATTGAACATTTCCCAAAAGCGACACGCGGCAATTATTATTATTATTTTTTTTTATTATTATGAAATTTGCGACTTTTATGTCGTCTATTTCTTTTTGCATATTCACTTTCTTTTTGCGCTAATAGCTTGCGCTGTTGTCTAACCCCCGCCAACCGCGTCCTCTTATGAAACAAATTCGCCAACTTTTATTGAGTTAAATATACAGCGCGCGCGCAGGGTGTTTTTCCTTTATTTTCGAAACACACACCAAATTAAATTGAAACCAGCTGCCAGTCAAAATTGAGTCAAGGCAAAAAGTCAGAAAGTACTACAAAAAATAACAAACTCGAAATTCGCAAAGCAGCAGAACAGCTTTACGCCTCAAGTGTGCATTATCCGTAAGCGCTGCTCGCAGCACTGCATAGCGTTTGCCCATTTAGTCGACAAAGTCAGCAATGTTTAATCATTGAGGCGGAAATGAGATAATCTGCATACAGGCCAGACTGTGCCTAGCATACTTTGACAATTTTCATATCCGTTTCCCGCAGTCAATATACTTACTTATTTTTATGTGCAGAAAAGAAGGAAAGTGTGAACGTGTTTGTGTGTGTGTGGGTGTAGGTTTGAGAAATGCTTGCCAGACTCTGTATTACAAGTGTTCCGAAGAGAAGTGGCTATAAAAATAAATTGCGATTAAAAACCTTTAATTGCTCTGAAATTAAATTTTGCACACTCATCTAAACTTGACAGTAGTCTGCAGGAAATTGGATGAATTGGATTGTTGATAGCAAAACAGTGAGAAAAATACTTAAAGAAATGCACAGTGTACAACATGTCGTATGAGTAAAGTTTGAATAGGGGAAAGCATCTTGTGAAAATGTTATGTTATGGTAGGTTATTTTATTTTATGTTATGCTAAGTTTTCTTTCATACTTAAAAACCATCGATTTCCTGATGGTCCACCTCCACAAGCACAGCATCACAACAGTAAATTGAATGCAAGTGCTATTGTTGTTATAATTTTGTCTGCCGTTGTTGTCTCTGTCATTGTTGTTGTTACTGCTGTTGCTGCTATTGTTGGCATACTCAAATTTCCAGACGGAACCGACAATTAGTTAGACGAACGCGCGGACAGATAGAAGTAGAATTGTCTGCTTTTTAAGCTTCGTCGGTATTGGATTGAATGCAGTGTGTAGAAAGAAGGAGGGCAATTGAAGTGAATGAGTCAAGCCGGCACACAACAACAGCAGTGACTCCGTTACAGATAGTAATATTTTTATAGGATATTGTGTGTCTATATTGTGAGTCTATATTGTGTACGTATGTGTGTGTGTGGGTTTTATGTTTTGCTATTCAAGACAGTTAATTTGAGTAGGCAGCTCACTTGGTGCTGCTTGGCAAAAGCCGTTTCGACAATAAGACCACCGATGTTGTGGGAATTCTCACTGACTATAATAAATACTGTAAAGAATAATATGAAAAGCATGTAAAATTAAATTATATAAAGTCACCAACAACTTGATTTATCACTAGTGTCAAACGTAAGGTGATAACATAACATAGCATAGCATATAATAACATAACTTACAATAACATAGCATAACATAATATAACATAGTATAACATAACATAACATAACATAACATAACATAGCATAGCATAACATTACATTACATAACATCACATAACATAACATACCATAACATAACATAACAAAACCTTATATAACATAACATTATATAACATAACATAACATAACATTATATAAAATAATATAACATAACATACATAACATAACATAATATAACATAACAAAAAAAACCAAATTACGTTACAATGCATAACATAACATATCATAACATACCACATCAAACATAGTATAACATGACAGATAATGATATTTCGCAAAGTAATTTATTCAACACCTACTTGGATGGTCATCTTCCTTCTATAAGTATAGGGGCTTTCTAAAATAGCACGAATCAACATTGAAAACTTTAGAAATTTATTTCCAGATCCCTGCAGACTAGTCTGTAAGTACCGAAACCCCACTTCTAACAGCCTAAAAACCGCTTTGACTTTGAAAACTTTGTGGTTAAGTAAGTAAGGCACCCTTGTCCTCTCGATACACACCCCTCATATGTCTTATGCCTCATAGTTAAACTTCGAATTTAAGTTGCTTAATTTCCTACAACAAAACCTTGACCTTGTCTCATACGTAATAAATGCGCCGACTGTCAAAAATTTATAAATATAAATACAATTTTATTTCTAAAAGTAGACAACTAAATGTCTAAATCCTCACACCTAATTACCCTCTCATAAACAAATTTTCTGCTCCTCCTCTTGCTTTTTGTTTGGAAATTTCACTTGGCTCGTAGCCAAACAACAAAACGCGCTGGCTGTCTTGTGCACTGATACTTGTTTGAATATTTAGCCAGCAACTGACTGCTTGCCTGACAGCGATACCTTTTGGCTTTTACTTAAATAGCTGTCGATTGTTGTTGCTTTTGTTGTTATTGTGGCTGTGCTAAATTTGTCAAACTGCCAAAAAAAAAAATCAAAAACTGTATAAAGTGCACTTGAAAGGCATTTAAGGGGAAAAAGCGGCAGGAAAACCACTTTTTCAAAATGTAAATAAATAAGCATGGAGGGGGAAAGCAACAAAATAGTAAATTCGAAGGGATTTACCGAAAAAAAAGAAATATGTCGATTTGTATACAACAAATGCCTTCAAATAGCAAAGCTCCTCAAGCGCACACGCTTTTGGCGGCGCGTTCGCTTTTCTTGTGCCACACACTCATTCAGGTTGCTTGATCGTGATCGTAAAATTGTAGATTATTGTATAGTGCAGTGGCGAACGGTAATGGCATTGACTGCGCTCCAAAGCCTATTCAGCAATAAAGTTGTGAGTATGTTTTTTAGTGTTTTGGTTTCACTTTGTATTTCGTGATCGCCAAACTGAATGCCTAAATTTTCAGAAATCTCGAGTATTTTGTATTTTAGAGCTAATCAAGTGGCTTATTGTTTGTTGATCAGTGGTGATAACGTTTCCGATAGAAATGAGACGAACATATCTTTTGTTAGTTTCAAATCGTAATAACAAAAAAAAAATTACTATTTAATAACCAACTCTACAAGAATACTGAAAAAATCAAAAATAATCAAAACAAGTAAGGAAGTCTAGTTTCCAGAGGAACTGAACATTATATACCTAGTAGTGATCTATTATGCCATACCAATTCACGCAGGTCTATTTTAATACTTTTCATTTCATATCATAAAGCCAGCTGATTGTTTTAAAAACACTTGTGTTATGAGTTTTTATTGGTAAATTAATTTTAAACAAATATATATATATAAATACGAGTATACAAGAGGTGTGTCATCATAAACCTCCTAAGAGATGTTTGCGCTGAGCTTCCCTTACAATTTGTGGCGTGCCGTTTTGAATTTTTTCCTACAAAGTGGTGGGGCCTACAGTTTTTTGCCGACTTCAAACGGCATCTACAAAGGAGATGCATTTTTGCTGAGAATCCTTCCATAGCAGAAAGACACTCGGAGAGTTTGCCAAATCACTGCCGAGGGGGGATCCCGTTTTGAAAAACTTGTTTAAACCACTTTGGATGTTACTTGTCCCAGGACTCGAACCTTGGACCATCGGTGTGGTAGGCTGGCAAGCCTACGGCCACACCGACATTAATTTATTTGTATATAAATAGCTTCCCTACCAACATCTTGCTTAATTTTTGGCCCGATTATACTAAATACTATTGAGAAGCAGCTGACCAATTTTGACTTTAGTATCTAGTTCAAACTACAAGCAATCGCCTTTGAAAATAATAGAATTTTTAGGCTTAAAAGTGGGCGGCGCCACACCTACTTCCCCAAAATCACAAAACTTTTTTGCGGTCGAGTTTTGCTTAAAAAGCTTATTATGTGTGCAAAATTTGTTTGATATAACTTGCATGGTTATAGAAATATCGCGTTTTACATTTTACAAACAAATTTTTTAGATCCATGTTAAAAAACTGGGCGTGGCCGTTGACCGATTTCGGGCGTTTTTACAACAAACAGTAACCTTTATATATTCAATATTTTCGCCAAATATCGTTTTGATAAATTAATTTTTGCCGGAGTTATGGCATAAAGAGTTTTTTGGAATAATCCACTAAAAAATGGGCGGGTTACGCCCATTTCCAAAATTTTTTTTTTCGACTTTCTTCGTTCACGGACACTTTGAAATGAAATAGAAATGGTATAAAGCTTTTGTACGTAAAGTTATTGCCTATTAAATATATCTATGATCCTTTTCAAAATCTTGCGTATAAAAGTGGGCGTGGACCTTAACCGATTTCGCCCATTTTTTCCGTAACATTCCTTGCATTAATATAAATATGTGTGCAAAATTTCGTTTCGATATCTTGAAAGGTTTTTGATTTATGATAAATATTATTTATAAATTCGACTTGATCAAAAGTGGGCGGTGCCAAGCCCATTTTTAAAAATTTCTTTGAAAAATGTATTTTCTACTTTAACGTGAATGTACACACCACTTTTTTGTGTTTTCGAAAATATTCTATATACAAAAATTGGGCGTGGCTATCTCGCTTATAATGGCAATTCCAGTGGTAGTCCCAGAAAATTTCATAAAAATTTCTTCAATTCTCAGTCTACCAAGCGCATCTAAGGCGCCCACCAAAACTGTTGTTGCCCAGTATAATTGGTTTTATACATACTGCATGTTTCAAGTTAATGGCAATGAACTTCATAAAAGACATTTCTCTAAATGTTAAATTTCATTAATTTCTTCATTTGCTTTGGCAACTAATTATTGACCATCAATTTGCCGTGTGTTGCAAGCATTTCTACGTCACTCATTTAAACGCTTGATTGCCTGTGCTGGCCAAGCTGCCAACAAACGCTTGTTATTGTTATTTTCTTTTTCTTCTTTTTTTCCTTAATTTTTCTGTTGGTAATTTTTTGTATTTTATTGAGTTGTTGTTGGTTTAGATTGGCGTGAAAACTATATATGTTTCCATTTTAATTATTTGGCAAAGTCATGTCGTAGACGAAATTGTCTTATTAACCGCACCTTGCATGGTCATTGTATTCAAGTGTTGTACTCAAGATGCAATACACGTACAATATATACAGACTAAGGTGGTCTTTAAATGCAGGCAAGCACTTTCAGTTTGACTCTCATATTGTACTAACATTTTTTGGGTCACCCTAGTCCACATACTGCTCGATAACTCTCGAACCGGTTAATTTATCGACATAAGAGATATCTTAAAATTTAAGTCAAAGTTCTATTAACGCAAAGTTGAAAGTTGCTTGCAAGTGGATGCAGCAATTATTGAGTGATACGCGCACAAACATACAGACAGACAGACAAAAATTGTAAGAATTGTTTTTTTGGTATTTTATTGGCTCAATAATGAAGACTCATATCTATATTTTTTCAATATCCGCAATGTACGAACATTGAACAGTTACAATTTTATTATATTTAGTTTTGAAAGATATGCTACAAAAATTCAAAGAATTTAAAATTGATTAACAAAATAACTTGCCGAAAATTCTGAGGTTTTTAAGTCCCAGTAAATTGCCATCCCTGGTCAATACTAATATAGTCGATTAGATCAGATATGAGTTTATGTACGAATTAAAGCTCAGAGTACTCTATAAAGACTCAAAAAAATTAGAATAAATCAAATATCGTCAAAGATATCAAATATAAATGTTGGTGGAAATTGGAAATTAAATAGAAATAAATATGTTCAAACTCACTGTGTGAACTCTGACTCCTATGTCCCATATGTGATATCTTTTGCTGTGCAATAACTGATTGGAAAGTTGAGCCTGAGAAGCATTATTCATTAGAGTACTACCCTAATGTAGCTAAAGTCCAGCTAATGGCTAGTCCACATGCTATCATTTGCTTTGCAATTTCTTGCTACTCATTGGCGCTATATCATTTAGCTTCTTTAATTCAGTTTTTTTTTCTTCTGGAAGTAGTTATAAATTAGGCACAATTTGTGCTCTTCAACATGAAGTGGCACTTCAAGTGGCAGCTAACAATGCTTTGTGGTATGTTGGCGTTAATGGTTTTTTGCTACTACTTTGAGTAGGTTTTGTTCATAGTTATATATTCTTAGCGTATTTTTGTAACAATTTGTGCACAAATAAAACTGTTAAACTAAAATTGCCACTGAAAGAAATGATGGTCTCAAAGCATTAACCACGTCTCAGTGACCAATTCCACCTTTCTCCACAGACTATGCAATATGATAAAGAGCTTGCTTTGCGACATAGAAAATTTATCTTGTTATCAAGTTGTTTTTGTTATTCTAAAACTCTTACTAAAGGTTTGAAAGAGTGCTAACGATGTGGATATCAATTAGATAGAATCTGCTACTTACACTATCTGACAGTAGTCATGGTGTTTGGGGAAGATTGAAAGGAAGTTTAGAGTTATATTCGCCTAGACGTAGGGCTTTAACAAAGCTTCGGTTCGGATGACGCGGTCTCGGAACTTTTGATTTCCGATTTCAGTACCAACTGTTTAAAAAAAAAAAAAATTAATTATGCAAACTATCGATCGGTAGTATGAGCATATGTGAAGCAGCAGTGTACCTGGGATTACAAATTTTTGACAGTTATGAGGTGCATACAGGTTCAGGTTCTCGAGTATTGAAAATTTGTTACACCACAGGAAAAACTATATTGCAATAGTAATTGCTTGACTTTCGCCACAAACACAAATATTTTAATTTTTAGAGATCAAAAGAAAATATTTATACTTTTGACAGTTATGAGGTGAATATAATTTACAAAGTCTTATTCTGGGGATCAATTCTGGTTTTGCGTTATTGTGAAGTGAAAAGTAAATGCGTTAATTCACCACAATATTTTTTTCTCGTTTTACTTTCAATTATCGATTTGAAGTGAAGTGAAAAAAGTTAACGCCAATAAAATTTAAAAAAATGCAAAACATCGGATTTTTTACAAATGTAACCATTTTAGGTCATAAAAATTACTTTCATATTTATAATTCTAAAATAAACTATCATTTAGGAAGCAAAACTTGTGTCCACGCAATTAAAAATGTTCTTCAATAAACAGTTTTCATCGCATATATCAGAATCGCAATTTTGATCTCAGTGAAGTGTAGAAAGAAAAACGTCAAGTGATAATCAAAGTGAAAAGATAGTTTTCACTTCACGATAACGCAAAACTAGAATTGAACCCCTGGTACATATTCAAAGATTCTAGAAACCAAAGCTTTTTTATACATACATATCCAACTTTGGGTTTAAGCAATTATATTGACAGTCAAAGCTAAGTTTAGTGAGGGAAAAAGTGAATACATTTTCACCACTGGTAAAATCACGACATAGAATCTATGTATTTTTCGACGTGGCCACATAAATTTTAATTTTGACAGATCAAGGATTTAAACTTTAAATTGTCAACAACTGTCATTCAAGTATAGTTAATATCATTTGGCATACGCTCTTTAGGTGGGTTTTTACGCTAATCTCTTTTTCACTTTACCGGCCAAATTTATTTTACTCCACATTAACACTATATTTTACTAGATTTGTATAAGCTTCACCCTGCTCCGATTTCTGATTCCTCTACAACAGAATATTAAAATTGGATTCCAGTTCCCATAATCTCACTTCTGCTACATCCCCAGTTAGAGAAGTACTTACTTCCATTTATATATTAATGTTATCACACTCCGTACTACGTCATAACACTTTTTGTTATCAATTCGTTTCATTCGCCTTTTGTTCAACCTATATTTTCAGAGACACCACTGTAACCGTAGCCTATTTTACACTATATCATGTGCGTTACTACACACGCGAATGCGCGCCGTTCGTTGCACGTTTAAGTGTGCGATTGCTAAATTGCCACATCATAAGCTTATCTAGATAACTTTTCCCCCCCGCTAGAATGCAATTATTTTTGCACTTATAACCATATGTACAAACATAATTTTGAATGCATTTGTAAACTGTCTTGTTGGATTAATTTGTAATATTGCTATCGAGTCCCAAAGCCCAACAGCCATAACAACATTGGCGTGCGTCGGCGGCATTAGCAAATGAAGAGCACGTGTATGGCATGTTCCAAGCAGCATGTGCCAGACAACATTTACTACATTACATAGATTTTTAAATATTTTTAATTTATTTATGCGATTAATTTGCACTTGCAACTGTAACAGTTGAATCTATTCGTTAGACTCAGCTTGCTACTAGACAGATGTGTGACATGAAATCAGCTGCTATTTAAAGAGACTTGACTAAGTATGACGGCAACCCAAGTTAAGCCATAGCATGTGGAAAGTGTCACGAATACTTTTTTATTGATAAGTCGATGTTAAAGGGAAGGTTTTTGCACATTTTATATTTATTCCAAAAATCGCCACCAGCCGTGAGTCCATATCACTTGAGCACTCAAAGAGAAATAGACTGCTTTCTCAACTAGTACAAATCGTCACTGAAACGAAGCTGCGACCATGCCTGTGACTTTGAAGTGACGAACATATATATGACTTACTTGCAACCAAATTGAGCAACAATTTCTTGGCAACGTTCTATTGACGGTATGGCTACGTAGCAATGATGTAGCAGCGTGGTAACTGCGACTTGCAACTTATTTTGTTATTATTTTATTTATAAGGGTATTTTCATGTGAAATCCTGACGTAGTTGGAATCGACCCATTCCGATTTGAATGAAATTTGGTAAAGAGTTTTATCATAAAACGAAGTTCTGCAAAAGAAAATAATAACAAATTTTTTTTTTCACAAGTTATGCAAATTCAAAATTTCACTTTTTTCCTGTTTCGTAAAGTTTATTTTTTCAATATTTCGAAAACTACCGTACTGAAAAATATAAACTTTAGCAATTTCGAAGGGGTTACCTAGGTCCACTTGCAGAACGGCAGATTATCTTTTTAACTCAGAGTTAACGTCAAGTTAGCGGTTTAACTCATACGTTTTTGACAAAATTTTCAAATTTACTTGTGTGCTAAAAAAATAATCTGCCGTCGTGCTAGCGAGCCTTAGTGGTATAAATAAATATTTTGAAAAAATTTCTAATTTTAAAAAATTTTCTATTTTCCAAAATTGAAAAATTTAAGTTCGCCATTAAATTTTCGATTCAAATTATTTTTACATAAATATGAATTTTTGATTTTTTTGCAAAAATTTTTTTTTAATTTTTTTAACTTCCTCGTCGAGCTTAATTAGTTAAACACAAAGTTAATCAATTTTGGTTTTTTGTAGTACTGGAATGTAAAAACAAAAAGATGCTCAAATCTTTTTAAAAAAATTTTTTTTTACATTCCACCAGCAAAAAAAAAGGTTTCAGCTATGAAAATTTAGTAGTTGGGTGTTTACGAGAAAGCTAAAAAAAAATTTTTTTTGAAAAAAAAAACAAAAACTTATACTCGTATATTTGAAAACAAAAAAAATGTTAACATATTTGGGTTTTTACATTCAAGTACTAAAAACAAAAATTTTGTAATTTTGTGTTTAACTAATTAAACTAGACTAGAAAGTGAAGAAAAAAATGTTTAATATTTTTGAAAATCAAAAAACACCCTTCTAAAAATTTCAGTATATTCAAAAATTTTTTAAACTTAGACATTTAAATTTTTTTTTCACCTCTAAAAATCCCCTTTGTAGTGCTTACTAGTAACCGTGACGTTTTCAATGCTGTTAATGCTACCTAAAATCATATATAATAATATCGAAGTAACCACTATTGGTAGAAACTACCACGCAGCGACTGCGAATTTCTCATGCATCTAAATTATACCACCACACCATTCTTATTACTTTAGTGATAATTGGCTCTCGACGGGTCACCATATAGTTTCTAGAACAGCTTTTAATTCATTTTAAATCGAGTAGGCCACAGCAAAATGTTTAGTGCAAACTGTACCCCAATGCTTAGTCAAAAAAAAGTAATTGTTTGAAACCACCCTAATAAACATATACTAATATACAAGGTGGCGCAAAAGTAAGCTTCCGCTGCTCAGCATATCGGTTGTGGCACGTGCAGTGTGTGCTGTTGCACCGTCTTGTTGGAACCACATGTTTTCCAATCCCAATTCATCAAGTTGCGGCAAAAAGAACTCGTTGATCATTGCTCTGTAGCGCTCACCATTCACAGTAACCGTTTGGCCCCGACCGATTATTGGTCAAATAAATAGTCAGCAATATTCCGCGTTCTGGAGCAGTGTAGCGTAACATTGTTTATTAACGTGTATTTCGCATGTGTTTACTACACAAATGTCAAAACAGAACTGACTTTAGGGGCCAATCGCAAAATTTATAGCATTTTCTGATAGGAGGATTACTTTTGCGCCACCTTGTATATATGTATATATACAAACCTATCGCTCGACAAATCCCCATCAATTCGAACTAAAGCCATACAAACCCCAATGAAAACACATCGCACCCAACAGACCTTGACAGCATTCACATGGCAGATAAGTTGTGCTTGCGGCTTGACTTGCTTGCATGCAATATTCACAAATACATTCAGACAAACATACATACCATAAATATGCCTTGTGATTATACAATAATAGTTCCCAGTAATGCTGTAAAGGCAACAAACGAAGAACTTCCGATATTGCTATCATTAATGTCTCAACGCAAGGGAGTTCAGTGGCAGTAGTCATCAATAGTAAGAGCGCAAGAATTACAACAACAATAACAGCATAATCAGTAAGCAGCAGCCAACTGCGTCGTCATTGGACTTAATTTCAACTTGAAATTTCAAAGCTTAAAACTAATACAAAATGCAATCTGTATATACAGCTGTGTTTAATATAATAGTAGTGAAATTAAAATGGATATCGTTCCACGAAAAAAGAAGAAGCTGTGGTTTTATTAACTTTTATTTAAAATATAGCGAATTCCATAACAGAAGCCACATAAGAAGAAATTGAAAGTTTACACAAAGTTCAGAAAAGTTAATTAAACTTTAAAAAATGGCCATCAAAATCTTTTTTTAAAATTTAAAAAAATGTAATTAACTTTCCTGAGCTTGGTGTAAACTTTTATATTTCTTTTGATGTGGTTGCTGTTATAGAATTCGCTAGATTTTAAATGAAAATTATTAAAAACACAGCTTCCTTTTATTTTGTCGAACGATATTAAATTTAATTTCACTACTGTTATATTGAACACAACTGTATGTGTATATAAAATCGAAAGCATTGATTGTGGTTGTGGTTGAAAACTGTGTGGCTGGAATTTGTTGTGGCGCGAATGCACTGTCAAAAGTAGAACTTTGGTATAACAGCAAACGAAAAATTTGCTACAACAATAACAATTCTTGTAATTATAATCTCAAATCTAACGCTGACGTTGGGCAAATTGCATTATTAATAATTTTTTTTGCGGCATTGGTTGCAAAATGCTTCATGCCACATGCTATACGTTATCAATAGCTACTGCTGATCTTGCCACTGAGCACAGAATTAGGGAAGCAATAAATAGATTGTAGATATAGTCATGTAGGGGATATATATGCAAGACAGCAAAACAATCAAAAAAAGAAAACAAGTTAGTTATAAATTATCTTGTATACCAAAAATTTAAATGTATTGTTGTTTATCATTTATAGCTCAAGATCAAATATAAAAATTATATAAACATAAACAAACTTAAGGAGGGCAATAGGAGTGCCAAAAATGCCCACACTAAAACTAAAAATCCATCACGAGCAATGGTGTAATCCGGCAGATGGCGGTGCTTGAACAATGATATGGTGAAATTAATAGAAATGTTAGTTAATCTTACAAAAAACTAGCCTAATGGTGAACAGAGGCTGCCACAATTTCTTTGATGAGGAAGTCTGGCAACGTTTGAAATGGATCTGTGAAGAAACTATGGCTGTTGTCTCAACATTTTACTCCTCTAATAAAAAACTTTTAATAAATAATTAATAAATGGAGGCACGATGTCTAACTTAACCTACAAGTTTTGAATCAGGTCAGCTGATTCTGTAGACTCCAAGCTTTATTCCGTAAGAAAAGAGAAAGTTAGAAAGTCATAGAGCAACGGGAAGTCTTTCAAGACTTTCTAGATATCGCGATGAACAGCCAGTTTATCTTTCCCACTACATTCTGCAGAAATTACTCGCAGACGAGAAGAGTCTGAGGTCTGCAAATTACGAAGTACGCACTTCAACTGGAATTCCACTCTGGATAAAAAGTTCGAAGACCTTTTGTGCCAACGGTATTGAATTGTAATAAAATACCTAGGAAACCCCACTTCCGAAATACCTTCTTACCTAAAATATATCAAGCCTTGACAACTTTAAATGGAATAAGTAAATTTTCTTTTAAATGTTAGTCTCAATTTTTTGTTGTTAAATTGTCAGAAAGTTACAGAGTTGATCGTACCTATCCGCCTGTATTGCACATAACCTTGGCGCCTCCTTGTAAGAATATGCTCCAAGTAGTTATCCCAGTCGTAGGATGGGTACACGGCATATCAGGCAAAGGGCTTCCCACATCGGCAATACTATCCAGAACCTTCGGGAAGTGTTTTTGTTGCTGGTCAAACAAACAAACAATGATAATATCGGATGCATTTTTGGACCTGTAAGCGTTGGCGAAGACAAGTAACAAGAAGATTTCGTGGTAAGCTGCATACAGACATCGATAAAGTTTGAAACCCAGTGATTTCGTTAGCTAGCCCATGTGGTGAGAATGTATGAAGATTCTTCTGTCCACAAGTGATCTCAAATCATGCTCCTATTGGTACTTTCATAGAAGTTGTGATGCTCCTCTTACTCTGCTTCCAGCGGCGTGTTAGGATCGCAAAGTATACCCACGATGGGTAGGCTTGTTGTAAAAACCATAATAATTCCACGACCCGTGGCAAAATTCATGACCCCTGCTTCAGATAAATATCCGGAAAAAGGACTGTTCCT
Source organism: Merzomyia westermanni (assembly GCA_949987695.1). Lineage (NCBI taxonomy): Eukaryota > Metazoa > Arthropoda > Insecta > Diptera > Tephritidae > Merzomyia > Merzomyia westermanni. Next base: position 111,932,004 of record OX465293.1, read on the forward strand.
ACCGGTAACATTCCGCTAAACCTTCGGTGTGTTTGCCACTCCTCGAACCAACAGGAAAATTTTACACATTGTATATATTATTTAGGACAGGGCTCTTAGGGCTTTAATATATTTTCAGCGCTACTGGTGCCCTCAGTTTTGCTGTGAAAATCACCGATTTGTGATTGTAAACATAGATTATGTCTTTAGAATATTTTGTAAGCTGATTGCGAATTACGAGAGCTTGGCAGACGTATGCAAAACGAGAGAAAAATTACCAAAGCTAATGCTGCTTACACAGCTGTAAGGGCACCAAGCTTCTCTTTTAACTTACTGAAAGTATCACAAGTCGCAGCCAAGAACACATGGCACTCCGACGCTACTAAACCTACTGCTGAAGAGTAGTTGATTCCCAAACATGGGCTAAGAAAAGTCATGAGAAATAAGAAGAAAGTGCAAAACTACTGCTCACCAAAAAAAATCTTGTAAAGGAGAGAGAGAGCCGAGTGAAAAAAAGTAATGGCGCACGATTTTCTGGCATGGTCCAACTCACCGGTCCTGGCATTAGACCAGCTGATTTCTACTTATTTCTAGAATTTTGTTAGTATATTCATTTCTCTGAGTGATTTTGACATTCAACCTATGAATTACAAAAAACAAAATATATGGAATATGTATGTATGTCTCTATGTTTGTCGAACTGTTATGACCTTATAGTTGGGTCATGGTTTCCCTTGTGCGACATCTGCCAGCACCTTTAAATGTGAATGCAATTGCCAATGCGAGTGGGAGTATTTCTACATTATTCGCTGCTTTTAACTGCAAACATTTTCTGTGTGAGTGACACTTTGTTCATCATCATGCTATTTATCTGTCTGTAGCAGCGTCGAGTTGCAATTTTACTGCGCGTCGCGGCTGCAAGCGTCTGCAGTTCTTAGCTATCGGTGTCGTTATTTTCTTTGTTGTTGCTGCTATTGTTGTTTGATGATGTTAGCAAATAGAAAGTAGCGCTACTTGTACGTCTGCTTTTTCCCCCGCTTGTTGCTAGTTTTTTGTATGCAACCATTATACAAATATTGTGGCATTGCAAATGTCGTCTGCAGTATTGTTGTTACATCAACTACTGCCAGCGTACTCTTACAATTTTCATTGCCACGTTTTCTATTCTAATTTATCTTAAAGATTTTCTTTCGTTTTCTCGCTGCTCTTGCTCTTTGTATTTTTGTGCTTGCAACTTTTCCTTGCATTAGCTAATGTGGCAGCCGCATTTGCATTTGGCAGTTGCCATTTGCACGGCAACTGTCTGCTTGCATTTACACAATCTCACAATTCAAATACAAGGCTTTGCCACTTGCGCATTTGCCACTTTGCTGTCAACTACATTGGTCTTGCAACAATCGATTACTCTTAAATGACATTTTGGTATGACTTTATTGAAAATTCTTGCATAAAAAATTAGAAAGGTGCATGGGTAATTTTCACGTCTGCTTTCGTTCAATGCACTCTCTGTGATCGGGTGTTGGGTTTGCATGCCACAAACGAGCAAATTGTTTTTCGATTTGTTTCCAATCTTTGTTCCTTTCGAGTGCGGTGATGGCAAGTTTAGTGTGCACTCAAATGTAATAAATTATTAAATTGTTCTTGTTGAGCAATCTGACACTTTTGATGAATAATTACGAACTATAGTTTTGTTTAAAAGAAACAGTTTAAGAATGTTTAATATTGTGGAAAAATGTTTTCCAGAAATGGTGGAAAAGAGTTTCAAGCTGGCACAATTTTTAGTGCTTGTTTAGCTTCCGTCAAGAAATGTATTTTGGTTCATTTTGTTTACCAACAATTCAATTGAATTTTGAAGAGTTAATGACTTAAAATGAGCTGAAGGGAAACAAGTAAGGAAAGCGCTGTCTTCGGCTGTCCGAATTCTTTATACCTTTCATGAATACATATTACGGTTTTAAGTGTCCGATCTTTACTTACAAAAAGTACAAACTCTGCAAACTTTAATGGTCTTACCCTGTTAATTTAAAGATACATAGGCCAAGCCCCGTTTATAGGAAAAATGTGTTGTATGGGTGCTATACGATGTATTGGTCGAATCTTGATGATTTTCGCTACACACATTACATATGTAATAAGTACTGTAGCTGTAAAATTTTTTGTCCCTCGCTGGACTTATTCGTCTCAAACATTTTAGCATGCATTGCTAACAGTTATGCTTTCAGGCCGCTAGATTTTCTGTCAGCTAAACACCTATTTCTGACCTGTTAAATAATGATTACTAATTGTAATGATTACCGGGTTGCTTAATTATTTTCTTGAGAATCCATTAAATGATTCATTACCAACTACTTTTAATTTTTAATGATTATTTTTCCATTAATTAAAAAAAAAAACAAAAAATTATGATTTTTTACGATTATTAAAAAAAATCTAAAATAATGAAAAAATTAGTTTTGATTACTTATGATTATTTTTTGATTTTTTCGAGTATTGTTTTAGAAGCACATAAATATACACATCAACAATACTGGGAAAATTCAAAAATAACAAAAAAAAAATAATAAAATAATCAAAAGTAATCAGTCTTGATTTCTTTTGATTTTTTTTTGTTTTTTTTTTTTTTTTTGTAATCGTTATCAGTTAATAAAACAATTAAAATAATCATTATTGGGAGACAAAGTCGCTTAGGACGCATACAAAGTTAAAATATCCCATCGGCACAGAAAACGGATTACTCCACAAGGCCTGACTCATCTGCAGCTGTCATCGTTCATGCTTCTGCTCCATATTTCAGGACGGCTATTATGAGCGACGTGTAGAGCGTGGTTTTTGTTCGTTGAGTAAGGACTTTGCTTCTCAATTGCCTACCCAGTCCAAAGTAACATTTATTGGCAAGGGTAATTCTTCGCCGGATTTCTAAGCTGACATTATTATTGGTGTTAATGCTGGTTCCCAGGTAAACGAAGTCCTTTACTATTTCAAACTTATGGCTGCCAACCGTGGCGTGGCTGCAAAGGCGCGAATGGCCTGACTCTTTGCATGATGACAGGAGTTACTAGGTTTTGCCCTAGTTCACCTCCAAACCCACTTTTTTCGCTTCTTTCTCCAATTTTAAGTAGGCAGAACTTACGGCGCGATTATTTAAACCAATGATGTCAATGCCATCGTTATAACCCATATATACACCAGCAATTGCACAATCTTGTAATAGATGGTTCCTGAGCTTTGTAGTTCTGCGGCTTGTAATATTTCCTCCAATATGTCCACAGCGCTTCGAAAACAGCTGATCATCTCTCTGGCGTAGGTAGTCGCTATAAGCTTGTGTGCAGAGATAAATTCTAATCAGCTACTTGAGAAGACCACCATACTAAGGGTCATATCTACTGGTCAAAGCAAAGTGCAAACTAGTGAAAGTAGGGGCTTAAGAAGCCAAATGGAGGTGAAGGGTTTTAGCTAGATATATTTTAACATTTAGAAGAGGGTATTTCTGGAATCCCGATGTTGTATTCCGATACCCTAAAAGTTTAGGAAAGTGTTACCGATGTGAACAAATTATTTTGTATACAGTTCGCTTCAGTACTAGCTCCTTTTGGTACCCGTGTCGATTTTCGTGATCCTCTTGAACATTCGGGTCGTCTTATCTTGTTTACGTGGCCTTCAACAAAAAGAAAGTATTTGAATTGAATTGAAGCCAGAGCCAAAACCTGACCACTAATAGAAACGGAAGCTGAAGCCGGCGTCAGGGCTGAATGTTTTAGCGATTTCTATCAAAAAGACTCGAAATATAACTCACGAAAGAAAAAACCGCACATAAAATCATAATATTTGAAAGAAAAAGTGAGTCAACCAAATAAGAAATTTGACCTTAAGTAGTCTTAGAGATTTTAACAAATGTCGTTATTACTTGGTATTTACAGTGTTTTTTCAAAAACAGGCAAGTTCAAAAAGCAGTCATCAATGGCTGACGAACATCAATGAACGCGAAACAAGCAATTATAAACGAGAAAAAAGTGCGAAGTGCAGCGCGAAACTAGAAAAAAAATTTTTTTTTAAGAATTTCCAGTTTTCACTTGTTTGTAAAGGCAAGCTACATACAAATATCTAGAGCTCGAGTGCAACCAAAGGTTAAACGGTGTTACGCTTGTGTGCGCTTTAAACAAAACAACAACAAAAAGTGGCTAAAATAGTAGCACAACAGTAGTAACGTAGGAGTTGAGATAATCAATGGTACAAAAAGATAGCGATAAGCTCTTTAAAAGCAAAATTCAGCTGAAATGCAATAAAAAGAAACGCAGATGAACATTGACAGCCCTAAGCTATGTGCTTATGTACTAGACCGGGTCAAATTGTATGGTTGTATGGTGATTTTTTTTCATCAGGAGTATAGCAAAAATTGCTGAAGACACCATAGCTCTAAGTCCGATTTCGAGTGTAATAAATTAAAATACAAAAATTAAAATAAAATTAAAAAAATAAATAAAATAAATAATTAAATTTAAATACAAAAATATTGCTGTCTGAATGAAAGTTGTTGGAAATGTTATGAACTTATTTAAGCTGTAAAGAAAAAAAAATTTCTGTAAGAAATTTGTTGAAAATGATAATATAGTAGTTAAAAGTTCATTTTAGGCTATTTTCTCATAATTTAAGCCTGATATCTCTACTAAAATTAAAAGCACTATAGATATTAATACAGTTTCTGAAATGTACGTAAAATACCTTTAAAGTAAGCCCAATATGATATTTTTCCTATAATTCTATCAGAAGCTATGAAGATTTTTTGGCCAAACTCTACATTCATATGGCAAAATATCTATTTTGCAAAAGTGGGGGACTCGAAATCGGACTTAGAGCTATGGTGTCTTCAGCAATTTTTCTTAGAATCATCTGTAGATTACGTTTTTGCTATACTCCTGATGGAAAAAAAATTTGACCCGCTCTAATATATTTATATCTAACTAACTGTTTAGCTTTTTATACTACTTTGATTATCTTATTGAGCCTTTAAATGAACTCCGTTTTTGAATTATACTCATAACTAAAATATTCTCTTTTTCTCGCTCTTTCTTTTTCTCATTGCAGGTAAATTATCATTATAAAGATGATTTCACACCAAAACTAACTGTAAATGGCTAATAGTTGAATGGAGCAACTGACTACAGCGTGTTGTATTTAATTGAGAAACATTTTTAAACACTCTCGACAAACATCGAACCACTATTTCTCCAACCTGTGAGAAAATATATAATTTTCCAGTTAACGTCCAACATCTTAAACCTTTAAAACATTTCGAAAAATTTCTAGATTTTAAATTGATATCACGCACTCTTCTCAAAAAAAAAACAAAAACAAAAAAATGTGTGTATTATCTAAATTTAAAGAAACAAGGAGTAGGTATATTTCATGGCATTTTTATATAAAAAAAAAATTTATGAATTTCCAGTGCCGCAGTCATACATTTCAGTCCAATTTGAAAATCATAATATTTTCCAATAGGAAAAAGAAAATTGCCATTTTAATGCGAATGCTAAATTCCAGTTTTTGTTGATCAATAATCAATAATCAGCGAAGTGCCTTTGTTCTCAACTTTACTCAATCGTAAATATTTATTGGGTATATTTTAACTATATCAACTCTTTTGAAAAAACGGTTTTTGATTCGAAAACTCATCATCTAGCATCTGTATTTGACCACGGTTTCATAAAAAATTTCTATATTTCGATACTTAAAGTCCGTTCTGTGGTATAGGGTAGTATAATGGTCTGCTGTTCCGAAAGGCATGTTGTACTGAAAAGCCTGCTGTTCCAAAAGGTTCCTGGTTTAAGTACCGGAACAGGTAACACCAACGGATTTGCTTATCTGCACCAGTCGGCATCTCTTTGTGGCTCTTTTTGCGATAAAAAAGCTGCTCATTAAACATTAAAAGTGAAGTGTTTCTCGAAATATATGCAAGCGACCCTTGGTTAACATTCAGAATATTCATTAAAAAACTATTGACAATGGATACACAACACCTTTGGAACCGCCACCGATTCTGGTTTGGTGAAATTTTCATAATTTTTGAGGATACTAGTAGGCAAAAAATTATTAGTAACATCTTTGCCTTTCTGAAGACTATCATGCTTTCTTCACATCAATCTTAATACTCAGACTGGTTGTAGGCGAAACTTATTGCAGGATAGAACGTATGCTCGAAAGAAGGTAATTCCGGTTCGATGAGGTCTTGTTATCACCTCTGCTAGTATAGAAAGAATACCTAATTGTAAAGTTCCTGGCGACCTAGATGAAGCTAATCCTTATAGTTAATTCACTGTTGTCCTTATCTCATATAGATCGAATGACGGGCTTGGTTAGTGTTACATCGACGACTTGAATGTCGATAGAGGCACAGTTTGTTGTTGGAAAGTGGATAGGTACTGCATGTTACTATTATTATGTTAGATATTCAGAAATAGAGTTTGTTCATAAAAATCAAAATGTGATTTATTTCAATAGCTTTCACCCGAGTGCAATTTCCCGCGATTTTCGCAGCCATATCAAAACACTCCACAGCTTTATAACTACTATAATACGAAACCTAGAACAAAATTTTAACAGCGCAATTAATAGCTAAGCAACAATAACAATTAAATATATTCCTAGAATACTTAAGTGAAAATAAGGTCATCGTTGCCCCCGTCATGTATGCGGTAAATAATTGATTAGCCAGCGAACCAACTCAAGTAAAAAATGAGCATTCCAAAATACATAACTTAAATGAAAATGTGGTTAGCTATAATTTGTTAATTAACACAGAGTAAAATCATCAAACTGTTCATTCGTAGCTAATCCAGAACAACTTGTGCAGCTATGATTGTGGGACAAGCGTACATGTAGTTATGTGAGTTGTGTGATGATCTAATGCAGTTTAATATCTGTGAGATACTAATTTTTGTGAGTTTTATTATAGTAACATTTTTTTTTTTGCTGTAGTGTTTAGAAAATTATATTGAAATTTAAAATCATAACTTTGGTGAGAGAATTTCCAATTTCACAACTTTGTTCCAAAAGGACGTAGCTTAGAGTTTCCTTTGTTAACAACATATTCCAACACTACTTCGGAGTGGAGCTAAAAAATGCTCCAACTTAAACCTGTCTTCAGAAAAAAGAAGGCGGGGCATTCCGTGATCAAAATTTGCATTTTGTGAACGTGTGAACCGTTTGATGTATGATTTCTGATTATAACAAAAAATTCTTCGCAATTTTGTGGTCTTTTTTTATTTTATTTTACCTTTTTAATTTTTTTTTATTTAAGTTTTTGCTTCATTTTACTTTATTTTATTTTATATAATAAATTTTTATTTTTTATTTTATTTATTTTAATTTTCTTTTACTTTATTTTATTTTATTATATTTTATTGTACTTTGGTTTATTTTGTTATGTTTTGTTATAATTTATTTATTTTATTCTTTTTATTTTTTTATTTTATTTACTTAATTTTATTTTATTATATTTTGTTTTATTTTGTTTTACTTTGTTATATTTAATTTTTTTCTTTATTTTATTTGTTTTCCTTTTTTTATTTCCTTCATTTTATTTTATTTTATTTTATTTTATTATATTTTATTTTATTTTGTTTTACTTTGTAGTATTTTATTTTTTATTTTATTTTATTTAGTTTTGTTATATTTTATTATTTTGCGTAATTTAATTTAATTAAATTTTATTTTTTTATTTTATTTTATTTTAATTTATTTCCTTTTATTTTTTTTCGTCTAATTCAGTAGAACCCTGCTTAATCTGGCTCAATCAAAAAGGCTTTTGAAAGTAAGAGAACACTGAAGATGGCAAAACAAAGTACCATCTTTGTATGTGGGGAATAGTTGCCAAGTAACTATTACAAAATAATTCACTTTATTAAGGCTTTCAAACCCACGATGCACAAAAAATATCTGCCTTTGAAATTTGAATGTTGAAAATATTTCTATATCCAAGAAAACAGCTGTGAATTATACTCTTGTTCAGTAGCACCTCTTTTCGTACTAAGCAATCCATTTACATAATCATTGGCTGCACAATTTCCTTTGCTCTTTGTCGATCAATAGCAGCTCATCCCTAAAAATGCTTCATTGAATTTGTCATCAACTTGACCGCTACGAGGGGAGCAACAGCATCATTATCGTCTTCCTCAACAACAACGGCAAGTACATGAAATACCAACAACAACAACAATGTACATTGTCAATTTAATGACTCTATCCGCACTGGCATGCACAGAGCTATACCAATACATAGAACAACGTTCAAGACAAATTCGCAAATTTTATTGCACTCATTTACTACTGAACATTAACATTGAAGTTGCATGCCACACACTTAGACGGGTAGACAGTACAAGCAGTAGATTTTGCTCTAATGCTATTTCAGTGCAACGATCCATTTACATTTCATGTTCTAGCTAGTGTTTAGTGCTTTTATAACTTTCTCTATTATTTTTCTTTTTTGTTGGAGAGGCCAAGAGCAAACAATTACTTGAGCGGCGAGCGGGTTTGAATATAAAGCCACCAACCATAATTGTTGTTGCTTTAGCTTTTAAATTGCGGCGCATCAATGGCACTGGCACTTGTCAGTTGTTGCTGTTGCTGCTACCATGGTTACTGATGCCGCTCAAATTACGATTTCGTTGGTGCTTCTGCTTCTGTTGATGTAATTTGATTTTTTGGATTTGACGTTATATACCCAATAGCAGGCAATAACATTGAAGCAAAATTTCATACATATTTGATTTATGTTATTTTCGTTTGAGTCTCAGTTCCTGTTGTTTCTTGCCCAAGTCATCGATTTGAATTAAAATTTTAATTCGGTTGCCGTTCCAGGTTCGTTTTAAGATTTAACTTTCAGCTGATAAATCTATTGCGTTTACGGTTTCAGCTCAGGCGTAGTTTCGGGTCAAAAAGGCATTTCAATTTCTTATTTGCTTTTGGTATATATTTTAGTTGTAGTTGTGGTATCAAATTGGTTTTCGTCGTACTCGAGTTCATTTCCGTGTTCGGTGCCAAAGTTCAGTTTCAGTTTACTAATTCCAGTTTCGATCTCAACTTCTTTTTCCAGTTTTAGTCTTTTCTTGTTCCGGTTTCGGTCGCAGTTTCGTTTGCGTGTCCCTTTTTTGATTGTGGTTGCGTTCTAGTCTTAATTTCAATTTGAGTTTTACGTCCTTGCGTCGGTTTCAGTTCCAGCCTCATTTTCGGGTCACTATTTCTGATCTGGTTCGTATTCACTTTAAATTTCATGTTCCAGTTTCGGTCTCAGCTACAATTTCTTGTTACCATTTTAGTTCTGCTTCCCTTCCGGTGGTAGTTAGTTATGTGTCTATGTTTTCGTTTTGGGTTGTGTACCAGGTCCAATTTCGTGTTCCGCTTTCGGTTCAATTTCCCTGTCCCATTTCGTTCCCAGCCTCAGCATCAGTTTTTGCCTCAGTCCAGGTTTCGCGTTTGCTTTAGATATCAAAGAAAGTCATATTTCTCTTTCGCTCATTGGTAGCGCTACTGGGTATACTTACTTATTTAGTTTTCCTATCTGTTACTGGTATTTTTTACTACTTGCTTCTTTATTATTTATTTTTTCTCTTTATATATCTCTATTTATCTTAGTTTTTTATTTCCATATACTTTCTCACTTAATTTTTATTTTTTTATAACTTTTTCCTTTTACTATAATTTATTTACTGATGCTTGATTCTTCACTGATATCACTCAAGCTTGTTTGGAGTATTATGTGCGCTCGCTATGTTGATGAACTGTGAAAGTTATTAGCGCCTCGTTTTTTGTAGCTATCAAAGTGGACGACCGAGAACGAGAGGAGTAGAAAATGAAAGAAAAACCTCTAATGCCGCAGAATAAGTTCAAATTTACTGCTAAAAACTGTGAATTTTTGCGCGCTAGTCTATCTCGTCATTTTGTTCTTTTGTTTACGCCAAGCTACCAGTTTTGGAATTCCTATTTATTACTTACTTGGAAGACTACGCCATCGCCTGCGCCGGTCAAGCAGTTGAGCTTGTTCGTACAAGTACGTATAGTGACGGCTTCCTTCACTTAACAAGTGCTGTTATTGTGGTGTTGTTGTGTTGTTCTTTTGTTGCTTTTTTGTACTTTGTCATCATTGCCATTAAATTCAGCAACTTCACTTATAGTTCATCAACATTGAAATCATTCGTGGCTCCAGCAGCTCCGACACCAGTCAAAGCCACAACAGAACCATCAGCGATGATGGTGACAAGAATGCCAACAACTGCTAAACAAGCGTTGAGCATTGCTGCATAAATTTCCTGCCACTCTACAACTCAATTCACGACAAGTTCGCATAGCTGCGCTTGTTTAGTGGTTGCTGTAGTGTCACATTCATAACCGACACCGTTCAGGACGTTTCTGGAAATAATGTGTTTTCGTTGTTTTTGTTTTTAATTCTCGTATTGTTTGCATAATTAAAAGCAATAGAAACTGAAATGAATGACAAAAAAAAATGTAAAAGAGATAGCAATTAAAATTTAATTTACAACTCTCTTCCCACGCTTCATACCGCAGCCATCTTTATCTTCCTAGCTCATTTATAAACTTTCAATTTCTTCACTCACAATAATATGCGCCATCCACTCAGACACTATCAACAAGCTGTTCGTTGGCTATCGCTGGATTTAGTAGTCTTTAGCACCCTTTTTGTGGTTTCTCAGTGGGTTTCCTTGTTATTAGCATTGTAAGATGGCTATTATCCCATTTTTATTTCACTAATTTTTTATTAAGAAGGACGCTGTCAACAGCGCCAAGAAGTGTACGAAACCAGAGCTAGAAGATAGGCAGTCGTCAACGCGGGAGAGTAAAAATACCTCCGTTAGGTCAAATAGTTTCTGTTTTCATCACAAGTTCCCTTTTCGGTTCTAGTCTTAGTTTCAATTTAAATTTCATGCTCCTGTGCCAGTTTCAGTTGCAGCTGCATTTCCGTGTCCGCATTTTGGTTCTGGTTCGGTTCCAATTTGTTTCGTTATCTCTTTCTGTCCCTAAATTCGTGCGATAGATGTTTTGACAGATTTTCTAGTTTTAGTCATAGACCTAACGCTTGAAGCATGTAAATCGGTACAAAGGAAGAGGGGAGATATAAAAAAAGGCGATCAATTGGTTAATCGAATGTTTTTACGAGAAGTACGGGATCATAGTTGCCTTTATACTTTTACAATATTCGATTCCATTTATATCGATTTTCATTCAAAAACATACCAGTTGTAATGTCAGCAAAGATGACCTATGACAAATAATATCAAATACATGTACCTGCAATGACAAAATTGTCATAATATGGATTTTATCCGCCAAACTTCAATTTATGCATCTTTATTAATTGCTAATCATTAATAATAAGAGTTAAATATCTATTCCTGTGGGAAATATATTTTTCAATACTTATTTTCGAGAGAGTGAAATTATAGTTAATCACCTCATAAATGTCAAAAGTGACAAAATTTCGATTTGATCTAACAAAATTGAAATTTTTGTTCCTGTGGCAAACCACAGAAGCATTATGATGAGATTGTGTTGAAACGATTTCCGTACTATGTTGTGAAGACATAAAATTGTATTCACCTCATAATTAACAAAAATGTCTTACATTTTTTTTTAACTAATAATGTTTTTCCTTAGATCAGCTTGAAATGACAGCAAAGTACTATGGTGAAACATTTTTTTGGTGAAACCATTTTATGATACCCATTTCAGAAAAGGTGAAATTATATTCACCTCATTACTATCAAAATAGCTTAAGAGAACTTGAAGTTATATTCACCTCATAACTGTCAAAAATATCTACAATTTCTTTTGAACTATTAAGTTTTTCCTTTTAGGCCAATTTGAAACGATAACAAAGTACTATGGTGAGATATCTTTTTTCTTTGGTCGAACAGTTTTATGACACCCATTTCGGAATAGGGGAAATTGTATTCACCTCACTACTGTCAGAAGTGCTTAAAATTTCGTTTGAACTATCAAAGTTTTCCCTCTTATGATTGGCTGAAACTTTCGGTGAAATAATTTTCCAATGCTAATTCAAAAACGTAAAATTATATTCACATCATAGATGTCAAAATTGTTTAAAATTTTCATCGAACTCTCAAAGTTTTCCTTCTTAGGCTTGTTTGTAATGATAGCAGGGTTATTATATCAAACATTTTTTTTTTGGTGAAACAATTTACTGATACACATTTCAGATAAGGTGAAATTATATTCACCACACAACTGCCAAAATTTTCCAAACCAATTTGGTACCGTTTAACAGAAACAACTTCCAGGGACCGGCTTATTAGTTGTAGGTTTACTACTCAAAACAATCGAAACTTAATTTGCATTGAAAAGTCTAAATCAAACAAAAGTTCCAGCATTTCGAAATCTAAGTTGCAGCTCCATAGCATCCCTAACTGTAAGTATTGCACATTTTTCGAACGCCTGTTATGAATTTAGGTTTATGGCACGAATCATGACTAACTTTTTTTTTATTATTATTATTGTTTTTTGTTCAATTAATTTTGCTACGATCTGTTAATGCAGCATTGGCCAGAAAAATAAAAAAAATGCCATAAATATAAATTATTTCGTTGTATTTGTTTATGCGTCTATTCGTTACAAATGCGTTCATGTGCAATAATGACAATTGTTGCAGTGGCAACAACAACAATAACAGCGTAAATTGCTCGCCATATGTAAATTAGAACGCATTGCAAAGTGTGAAGTATGTATGCAGTCACTGGTGATTTAATCTGGAAAATTCGCAAAGCTTGGCCGGTATGTAAAATGTGCTGCAAATATAATACTTGGCATACTTGTGTATGTGTGTATATTTCAATTTTCATACGTATCTACGTATGTGCGAATTTTTTGTAATTACCCTGTGGGGAACTCAGTAAGTAGTGACAATAATTTCTGGTTCAGAACTAGAGACAAATTGGCTAATAAGAACTAGTGAGATATTAACTAGATTTTCACTAGTTCGCAACCGGCAGTTGAGTAATCATTAAATTTTAATAAAATTTAGATTCGTATTTGGAAAAATATTTTGTTCTTGTAACGTTCTTTAAAGAAAGGTTAAAATTTTAAATCATAAATAAAAAAAAAAAATTTTAAAATTATCAGTTGGTAGGATTCGAAACGACGCGTTCCGCATCAGAGTCGAGTGCTCTACCCACTCAGCTACGGCGCACGCATCAATAGTGTGAGAAAAGGTTACATATGTATACATTATGATAGAATGGTTTAAAATGTAGGCTCAAGTAATTAGCGTGCATAAACTAACCGCAATGGTGTGGTGGTAGTGTTGCTGGACTATCACACCGAAGGTCCACGGCTCGAGTCCTGGGAAGGGTAACATCAAAAGTGGTTTGAAAGAGTTTTTCAAAACGGGGGTCGCGACCGTAGGTAGCCATTTGGCAAAAAGAGTGTAGTTCTACCATGGAAGGTTTCTCCAAATATTTTTTTTTAATTCTAAACTAACTAAATCCAAAAGCAGAATTTGAAAAAAAATTTAGAACTAGAGCAATATTAGCATTAAACGAACTACATCCCAACTGTCGAATTTTTAACTAGTTCGGAACTGTCGAAAAGGTAATGCAGTGGGGGACAATTTCCACCTCCTAGGACATCGCCATGTTAAATTCGCCAGTTCATTACATGTGAAAGAGATTGAAGGCGAACTACTTTTGGTTCGAAACGCACTAGATGTGCACCAGTTCAGAACTAGAGATTTTCCCCACAGGGTACTGCATGCGTTTCCATAAATTGTTCTAATTTTGTTGTTTTCGTTTTTGAATTCTTTTGCTATTATTTCCTATTTCAATTGTCCAGTAAAGGGCTTAGCGCATTTTAGATGCAGTGGCGGTGGAAATAATAGCAGTGTAACTCAAAATAACGCGAGAACTTAAAACCACTACCATCGACTTACACCAAATATCCACATTCTTGTTTATATCTAGCTATAACTTCAAAAAAATAATCACGACGTTCGAAAATTATATGCTTTTATTGTTGCTAATTTGTTTAACACAACTGTATATACTAACAAAATCGTATGTCTGTATGTGTTTTAAAGAGCAATGCTCTAAATTATAAAACAACACGCTAAATATACTGCGGATGTGCACAAATCTTTTTCAAAACATACAAATGCACTCTAAATAGCTCCAACATCATTACTACAACAACAACAATAACATAAAATATTACCAACAACACAACTCTTATGCGAAATTGTGCCAACCGAGGAAAATTAATAGCTTAACACATACTATTACAAAACATGTATGGAAATGGAAATAGATTGTTCCAGCAGAAATGGTCTAAGAGTGAAAAAGCGTTATTTACAATATGAATGTATTTTATTGTATTCAGAAAATGAAAAAATTACCTAATTAAAAAAATTGTCAAGCATGGCAACTTTTTTTTTATTAATTAGTATTATCAACAATTAAATAAAACAAAATTTTGCAGTTTATAAAATTTTAAATTTCCTCTAAAAATAATATAAATATTTGTCGCTTAGAAGTTAGCAGACAACAGCCCATTTGTTTCGTAAGCACTTAGCGACTTATAAATAAAACAATCAAAATTAATATATTTTTAAAAAATTGAAATTTGCTTTAAAAATCAAATGTTAACTTGTCGCTTGTAATATAGCAACCAAAATTGTGAATAATTTTTTCTGATCGCTTATCTAGCATCGATGTAGCAAACAAGTGGTGCTAAATATTAAACCCAGTTTAATTTAAAAAAATTTAAGTTAACATATTATAAATATTTTCCGCTTACATCATTATCAGTTACACGAATTTCAGAAATTCCTCAGCATAACTTAAGCTTCCAAGTTTATTTTTATTTAGCTAAAAATTAAATCCAAACTTAATTTTGATAAGGACGATTGTTGATTCGATTTTTTTCGTTTTAATTTTCTCTAAACTGTCAAACTTGCTTTCAATCGCTTTTTTTACACTTTAACATGTACTGTGCAGTTTTGACGTTTTAGAGATGGATTTTCACCATGGCCGCCGTGCTATTACCTGTTAAACTATGCCATGGCTCGAAGTCTGTATATTGCAAATATTAAAAAAAATGAATTGCAGAGCTTATCATTGAGCTTTATAGAATTCAAATTATCACTTTTTATCGTTCTGTCTGCATGTTTGCTCGCGCATCACTTAAAAACTGCTAAATGGAATTTAATACAACTTTCACCTTAACACTACTAGACGACTAAGCTAAAGTTTAAGATTCACTTCAATTCGATAACTGAACCAGGTTACGAGTTGGTAAAATATCGGTATCAAACGAAAGGTGATAATGACTTCTGAAATAAGCGTTGTAATTAAGTTCCATAGCTCAACTGCTTTCATACTGAATCTATAAGCGCAGCGCTTATCGCTTTCACAAATTATTACTGGGTAAGCACAGTACATCCACTCACAGCAGCATCACCAGTGACACCAGCAGCGTAAAGAGCATAATTTAATTTGCATTCCCCACATTCTATGGATTCTATTAAATAATTTTTGTGCGCTTGTCTGCTCGTTCATCAGCCATTTCTTTTCTTCTGCTTGCACGGCTGTGATGTGTTTCATACTTTTAGTTTTTATTTGCAAGCACACATTTATTCATGGAAATATTCTTATTTTTTTTATTTTACAAATGGAATGCTTCGTTGTGTGTAAACTCTCATTTTTCCATACGCCGTACCGGAAGCGAAGAATTCCAAAAATGCCCAAAGTAAAAAGCAAAAAAAAAAAAAGCCGAATATAGCATACGGTCACAGCATAATTTCCTATTCGTGGGGCATAGCCAAAATAAATTCTACAAAAGTGAAAAGAAAACAAAAAACGAAATGAAATTTTTGGAAGCACATTTTTAGGGCGCAATTTTTTTTTAGGACGCAATTTTTTTCCCAGAACAAAGTTCATTCTCTTGTGACACGAAATATTTTTTTTGATGATGTGTTGGCATTCGGGTGTCACGTGTGACATATTCGCATAACTGTATGTGTTGTAAGGTGCTCAGACGTTGAATTACGTTGGAGAGTAGGGATGTGGCTACATTTAGGTATTTATTTAAGTAATTATACTACCAATGGTTGTCATTTTTGACTTTTGCATGCCTTTGAGTGCCTTTCCAGCTAGCAGTTTTGTAGTTGGTATTGTAAGCGGGCATGCAGGTGATACAGTGAGTAACACACAAACCGGTCCAGTTGGGGTTTTTAATATATTACGAAAACTTCTTCAGCTAAAACTTGTTTGCTAAATTCATATTAATGTATAGTTAGTTTTTTCATAGAAATCTTTTTAATCAGTATTTCCAAGCTTATGCCAAAATTCTAAAAATTTTGAGAAATTTAGAAAAAAAGGGGTGAGAATTTTCAATTTTGCATCAAGTGTTTCAAACTGATTTCTGGGTACGCAGTTTTGTAGCGTATAAAATTTAAGTCTCACAAAGTGAAAGTCTCAAGACACTTAAAAAATTTGGTGGTTTTTGGCAATTTTTTTCTATTAAGCGTTTGGTATTTTCTTTCACATGATCTTGTTAAAGTAATTTGATTCGCTAATTTACAAAACAGTATCGGTCTGGCATCACACGAAGTGCAATTGATTGATTGATCAATTGACCTCCTGTAGTGGAATTCACTAACTTCTATAACGACATTCGCAATCGATATTTTGTCGTACCAATATTTATAACGATATCGGTATTCACTAACAATTCTTTATCGATATTTGTTTACTCGCGATCAGCTGTGTCGTTAAGTAAACAACTCACCATTTGGTGTTGTTATCTGTGTCGTTAAATAAACAACACATAATTTCAAGTTTTTAGCGAAAATTAAAATAATATTACTATTATATCAATATTATTAGCAAAAAAAATGGCATTAGCGTACGTTTTATAGCGGGATGAGGAATCTTAACCCCGAATCATTATAGCTAAGTTAGTGAATAGCACAGTCGATAATGCAGGATACAAAATCTTAATTAAAATCTCGAAAAATCGCATCATTATAAGTTAGTGAACTCCACCACAGGTTATAAAAATAAGAAATAAGTTAAGTGTCGCGACAATTGTGATTTTGCATATTTTTAGGCGCATCATTTAGGCGGTCACAATAATGACTTAGTACAAATTGATTATTCTGTGAGTTCACAATCGTTTACTTTTAACAATTTATTTTTATCAAACAAAGCTTTGAAAGAAGCTTTAATTAGTTCAATAAGGGAGCAGAAAATTCGAAGCAAACACAAAAACAACAATCCGAAATAATATATAAGATTATTTCTTCAATAGATGACAGCCTTTGAAAGTTATAATAGATAAGTTGACAGTATTTTAGCTTTATTTTTTCAGAATAGAAATCAACACAACCTCTAACCGGGTACTGCAAAGCCTTAAACCACGTCGGCTTCTCCTATCAAAATGCTATTACAACAGGTTAAATAGATTTATCTTCCATATAGTTCCAGCGCATCATCGGTTTTTGTTTATGAAACCATTTTTATTCATGATCTCTTGGACTGGTTTGGTCGCATTTGACTTGGTTAAGTAGACGATATCCTTTAAAATATTTAGTCACTTCGTGAAGAACTGCTTAGTTCAAAATAGTGGGCCATATACCCCTTCTTCTTGTTTCTTTAAATGACGTTTAACCTTCTAAACGATTTTGACCATAGACTTACAAGTTCAAAATTCACTTAGATTTTAAGACACCGAAGAGCGCACATGATCCTGTTGTGACCTGAGTATGCTTTTTAAATTCATCTTTGCCCTTTCCATGAGAACATGTCAGAACTTAAATAAGTCACTCCCCACATATTTCACAAGTCTTAAAAGTCCACGTTGTGAACATAGCTTGCGAAGATCCCATAATATATCGTATTTTATATGGTTCGACCTTAATATGTAGTTATTGTAAAATTAATTAAATTAATTTCTTCGAAGCGTGCGGTGCTGAGGCCTTGAAATATCTTTACATCAAAAGTGGACCCGACTTTGAAACAACAAACGAACTACATAAAAAACACAAAATGCACCAAAATACTAAAATTACTGATTTTTACCTACCTCGACTTAGGCTCAATGTAATGAAACGAAAAACTCAATTCATTTTGCAATTCTCACAAGCGATCAGCGCGAATTGGTCGTAACACAAACTTTGACGAGGGGAAAAAAGAGAAAAAAAGGGCGATAAAAATTTAAGTTTTTATAGAACTTCATCACAAACATTTTATTCAAAGATATTCATGGCCTCCATTTTCATCAGTTTCAGTATTTTACAGCTCCGAGCCATATCTCATCAGTAGGGTCCATCAACTTTCCAAACCCTCAGAAAGTCAGTAAAATAAAACCAGACCTGTTAAATAATGATTATTAGTCGTAAAGATTACGAGGCTTGATTAATTATTTTTTAAGATTCCATTTAATGATTGATTAACATTATTTAAAACGTATAATGATTATTTTCCAATTAATTAAAAAAATAATCAAAAAAAATTATGATTTTTATGATTATTAAATAAAATCTCAAATAATCAAGAAAATGTTGTTTGATTATTTTTGATTTGTTTTGATTTTTTTCGAGTATTGTTTTAGAAGCAGATAAATATAAAAATCAACAATGCTGAAAAAAAATCAAAAATAATCAGGAAAAAAAAATATAAAAAAAATTTTACAAAATCAAAAATAATCAAAAAAAAATTGGTTTGATTACATTTGATTATTCTTGATTTTTTTTTTTATTATTTTAGATTTTTTTCAGTAAAAATACTGAAAAAAAAATCAAAAATAATCAAACGGAAGCACATCAAAAAATTAGCAAAATTCCAAAAAAATTTAAAAATTGTAAAAAATGAAAAATATTCAAAAGTAATCAAAACAAATTTTTTTGATTATTTTAGATTTTTTTTTTTCGTATGAAAGTTATTGTTTATATTTTTTTTAGTAATAATTTTGAATTTAGTTATTAGAAGTTTTTATTGAAATAGAAAAGGAAAATTTAGAGAGAACCGCGGTACCTTTTCTTATAAAACCATTTCGGAAGCTGCTAGAATTCTTTGTCTCACGCTTTGCTAACCAATGGTCTACCAGGACGCAGTCAGCTAAACTCCGTTTTTTATTAATTTCACCATAACTTTGTGCCAGCACAGCCATCTGCTGGAATGTAGCATTGATTACAATGTATTTTTCTTTTTTTGTGTCTATTTTTGACACTCCGACTGAGCTCTTCGGCTTTGTTTTATTTTGTATACCAACAACTCGAATTTTTAAAGTATACATGACTAAAAATGAGCTCAATGTCAAGAATAATAATTTGTTTTTTTGTCGAAGTCTATAGCTTAGACTGTTTCATGGGTGTTTCATTTCAATTTCAAATTTAAATAACACAGTTCACACATATTGGATATATCCTCAATTGAAAAGTCTGAACAGAATTAATTCTCCTTTTAACTAAAATCGAATATCGTCTGCCTTTGATTTATTTAAGTTCTATTGACTCGATTTATTTATATATTTATTTCTCTTTCGCTTTAATTTTAAAGAGGCCAATGTACTTGTTATGCTCTTTAAAGTAGAGATAGTCAAGCATTGCAAAGTTAAAACTTCAACAACACCAAAAGCAGAACAAAACAAATAGATAATATATGTAAAAGTTGAATACAATAGCTTGAAAAGCAACAAACAAAACACAACAACAATTGCAAATGCAATAGAACTGCACTGTAAATAAACAAATAAAAAATCTACGCTCACTTCTATTGTCTATGCACTAAAATGTATCCAACAGATACTTTCACCACGAGCAAATGGACAGGCTGGCAGACGATAAACGGCATGCGGCAAACAGGCAAACCGGCAAACGGAAAGCATGCGGCAGGCATGAAACGAGTCAGCTTTGAAATGAGCGCAAATAGAAGAGGAAATAGAAAAATCTAAATGAACGTGAAATATGAAAAGAAAAACAGGTAGAAGAGTTGGAAGAGGGGGAGAGCGCTATATAGAGTGAGAAAGATATGCAAGCTACCTCGTTGCATACCTCAAACAGCTGGCTGCTTTAGCACGCCATCAATGCAATGTTTCAGTCATCATAGCCCACAGCCGACACAATCAGAACAACGACACCGACAGCAGTAAAAGCTTAACGGTGAGCGAACGAAAGCATGAAAAAATATGTGAAAAGAACTCATAAAGTACATCAGCTGGTGCATGAATGCGAGGCATGAGCAAAATCGAAGAAATATAGGAAGAAGAATGGCCATAGCAACTATGCAGTGAAATTCTTTATAAATAGACGGCTCCAAATAAAAAAAAAAAAAAATTATTCTAGAACATGTTCCCATCTTTAAAGAGTCACTCGTGTAATAATTAGCACCTAAACTATCGAGGTGAATTACTCAAAAATTAGTTAGCAACGGTCATCTTCAATTTGTAGCTCCCAACTCAGTACGGAACTCACCTTACTCTATTGCTGAGTCACAGATACCAAAATAGCCGCACAGATCTAGCGAGTGTCGCTGCTTAAATATAAAAGCAGATATGTTAAAATCAGAAATCTTTTATAAACGCAATCTCGGAATTTTTATAAATTGATTTTTTGTTGTTATCAAAAAAGTCTCTGAAACTAGTGTCCGCTTATAGAGCACACACTGTAGTAGCAGTAAACACTCCACAAAATTGTGCAGTCGTCTGCCTTCCTGTCTACGCCACAACCAATGCCAGCGCACAGCCTTCTTACCGCCACCCGCAGCTTTTACTCATCATCATCATCAATTACTTTCCGTCACATCTGGCTACATGACGGCGCACTGTGGGGTATTTCGTAGAAATACGTCTCATAATCAAATATGTTTACAACAGACAGAGTTAGCGCTGTAAATCAAAATCTGCTATCATTAAAAAAAGTCGATGACGTGGAGAAAATTATAAAACTGTGTCTTAAAAATCTTCTGTAAAATCGCCTTTTTTTGTTTTTTGGTTTTTTATTGTAGCAGCAAATCGCGTCATAGAAATAAATTTATTAAACTGTAAAGCATATAATAATAAAACAATACATGGTTCTATGCGGCTGCATTTTATGTGACGATTAAGTTGAATTTTCTTCTAAGCTCTATATTAGCTGAATTCTACTACAATAATCTGCTACAATTTTCTATTTCTAAAAAGTGTCGATCTACCACAAAAAAAAAACTGCAAAATTTACCCTTAATCATCACATACACAATACATTGCTGAATAAAAAGTTAAATCCAAAAAGTTTAGAACTTCTTCAATTTTTCGAAAACACATTTTTCTTATTTCCGGGCGGCCGCCGTGGTGTGAAGGTAGTGATGCCGGCCTACCACACCGAAGGTCCATGGTTCGAGCCCTGGTACAGGTAACATCAAAAGTGATTTGAAAAAAGTTTTTCAAAACGGGGTCGCCCCTCGGCAGTGGTTTGGCAAACTCTCCGAGTGTATTTCTTCCATGACAGGCTTCTCAGCAAAAATTCGTCTCCTTTGTAAATGCCGTTCGGAGTCGGCAAAAAACTGTAGGTCCCACCAATTTGTAGGGAAAATTCAAATCGGCACACCACAAATTGGAAGAGAAGCTTGGCGCAAAAATCTCTTAGGAGGTTTATGATGATATACCTGTTGTATATCGCGCCATAGAGAGAAAACAAAGAAATATATTTACATAGTATTTCATACATTTTCGACTCCAAGGTAGGTTTTTTTGAAGTATCGGAAATTTCTTCAGCATATTCCGCCTCAGAAAGTTTAAAAATATTTACTTTTTTTCGAGAGAGGGCACATTTTTATAATTTTTTGAAATACTGGAAGCTTTTGTGCTTACACGAAAAGTTTCCAATTTTCTGATATTCGCATTCAGCACTAAAAGTCGCTATATAACTTTTCAGAGTATTCAGAAAGAGTTTTCGAAAAAAATGTGATTTTTTCTTAAATTTTTCAGGTTTTTCAAACATCTGCAATTCTGGGCACATTCTTCAAAAGTTTCCTACCGTTTTTTTATGTATTCGAGTTCAGCATTACAAAATTTGTAGGAAATAGACATATCAAAAATATAAAAAAATTATTTCAAAACTTTTTTTTTAAAATTTTTGTGTTCGAAAAAATTGCAAAATATTTAAAAAACGTTTCGTTTATTTTTTATATATATTATTTTTGTTTTTTGAAATATAAACTTTTTTGTGTTCAAAAAAGTTTTGAAATATGTAATAAACATTTTGAATTTTAAAAAAAATTTTTTTTTTGCGGTTTTTTAAATATCTACAGTTTTAGTTAAAATCTCAAAAAGCTTTAAAACTGTTTTTTTTTATATATTCGAGTGCAGCATTGCAAAGTCTGTAAGAAATGGAATTTAGGAAAGCAGCATTAATATCAAAAATATAAAAAAAATTATTTTAAAACTCTTTTTAATTATTTTCGGGTTCAAAAAAGGTGTTAAATATTTGAAACAAGTTTTAATACAAGGTGGCGCAAAAGTAAGCTTCCGATGTTCAGCATATCGGTTGTGGCACGTGCAGTGTGTGCTGTTGCACCGTCTTGTTGGAACCACATGTTTTCCAATCCCAATTCATCAAGTTGCGGCAAAAAGAACTCGTTGATCATTGCTCTGTAGTGCTCACCATTCACAGTAACCGTTTGGCCCCGACCGATTATTGGTCAAATAAATAGTCAGCAATATTCCGCGTTCTGGAGCAGTGTAGCGTAACATTGTTTATTAACGTGTATTTCGCATGTGTTTACTACACAAATGTCAAAACAGAACTGACTTTTGGGGCCAATCGCAAAATTTATAGCATTTTCTGATAGGAGGATTACTTTTGCGCCACCCGTTATTTTTCTTATATACTGGGTCGTATTTATAAAAAAAAATTAAATTGTTTTTCCTCAAATTTTCAGAAATTTAACATAAATTTGTGTGAAACAATTTTCAAAATTTGAAAAAAAGGTTTGAAACTTAAACTAAAAGCAATAGCTTCGGCTTTTTTTAATATAACCCATTGTTCTTTTGTTTCGAAATACATGAAGAAAGTTAAAATTCTTTTTATTTTTAATAACGTTTTGTGTTTTTTGCAATATCTAAAATTCTTAAACACTTTCTGATATTTTTTTTAACATATTCGCGTTCTACAGAAAAAAATCTGTAAAAAATGCTTCTTAACAGTTAAAATATACAAAACGCGCAAAAAAGAAGAAATGTTTTTAATTTCAAAAATGTTTTGTAATACTTGGGCTTAAGGTTTTTAATAATATTAATTCTTGTTATATTGGCAAATGGATGCGTTTGATTGAGCAATGCAGTTGTATTCGTTCAAGAAATTTTAAGAAAGTATTTTTTCGAATTGTCCCACAGTGCGCCGGCCTTCTGCATTTGCGCGCGCGGCTGGGCCGCTTATTGCAACTGCGGTTTCATTGCAATGTGTGCTGTGCAACTTATATCTACATGTGCATGCCCATAAATAAATAAATTGTTGAAAGAGGAAGCTACCACAGCAATGCATACAATTTTCAATATGCACATGGGCACTCTACACATGTGTGTGCATATGTGGCGCGCGTCAACTTATGGCATTTGCAAATGAATTTCTGTTTGTTTCACGTATACACGCTGACTGCATACGCGAAGGCCGCATACAGCAGACACCACAAGTATTCATGCACTATGTACTACTATGTAGGCTTGTATACTTTTCAGCTTGTTATGTGGGTGCCCATGGAGCATGCAACACTCTGCATAGTGCAACGACTAGTTAGCTCAACATCACAGTGAATGCGCTTGAAATATTTGTGATGTGTAGTGTGGTGTGATTATGTTGCAGCCAGCAAAAGATGGTGCCAACAATCAAATATTGTTTTATTGTTCCGTTGCAACTGTGAGCACACGTGCACCGTGCACATGTGTATCAAAATGCTGCGCTCATAATGCAACACTTGATGCACTGCAGCAGAGATAAAACTCCGCTGGAATACTCACTCGCATGTTGCACACGACACATCACATAAAAAAAATTTTAAATATGAATCCTCATACGCCACATTTCTAACGGTTCACTATCGCTAGCTGCCACACAGCTGCACTGTCGCAACACATTGCAACATTGCGCTTTTGTTTTGAAATAAAAAATATTTTAATTTAAAAAAAAAAGTCGAAATTTAATATTGTACAGATTGTTGCAAATTCCACAGTCTAACAGCCGCGCTGCGTCATTTATGCAATAAACGACTACATGTTGCATGCTACAGCGTAAGCTAAATGAAAAAATGCTAACCGTACATCAAGCGGCCTTCACTCAACCGCAGACCTACATATATGCAACACAGACACAGAGACATTTACAAACAATAACGCGCTTTGTAGCTAGTTCTATTGTTTTGCCACAGTGGTATGATATTGCCACCAGTGCCAATGCCAATGCCATACCACACCATATCCGTTAGCGCAGTTGCCACTTACTAACTATATATATATCTATATAAGTACATATATTTTGGTATTCTAGTACTATATTTATTGCATCAGCCACCTTCACCAGGTTTTTGCTACACTCACTCCCACTTTTTTTTTGCTTCTATTGCTACTATTCTGCTGCTGCCACAAAAGCTTGGGTTTTTATGCTAGTCGGCAATGTGTGAAAAGCCGCAAGTTATTGACTGTAGCTTTTGATTAAAAACGAATGGGCGAAAAAGCCGAACACTCACAAATTTATACACATTAAGTGCACATCAATAAAGTCGATGCATAAAAGGTAAAAAAATGGTAGTGGCAAATATCTAAAACGTTTGAGTGTTATCACAGCGAAAATGCCTCGCATACCAGGCATGCGCAAAATTCTGATGCTTGAACAAATTTATAAAATTGAAGAATATGTGAATGGTTCTACTTAGGATGACGGATGATTGTGTAATACTTACTTTAACAGGGTTGCTATGAAATAACAGCCCTTGGCAAGGTAAAAAACCAAACGTTTTTCCGCCACATAGGACCGGCTGCTGAGGCTATGTATGATATTCAGCAGACTGTCTGAAGGATCGTCCTTCCAGTTCTGATGTATGCTTTTAAACAGTTCAGCATTTTTTGTTCAGACGGGTAGACCGCAATTTTCCAGACGTGATATTGCCATTGTCACTTCATTAAAGTTGGACGGGTTGTGAAACACACAACCTAGGAGTGCAAAAAAAAAAAATTTTATAAAATAAGATAAAATAAAACAAATAAAAATAAAATAAAATAAAATAAAATAAGATAAAATGAATTGAAATAAAGTAAAATAAAATAAAATATTATAAAATAAAATAAAGTAAAATGAAATAAAATAAAATAAATACAAAAAAATAAAAGAAAAAGTAGTAAAAAAAAGAAAATTATACAAACTAACACAGAATTAAATAAAATAAAATAAAATAAAATATACTAAAATAAAATAAAATAAAATAAAATATATTAAAATAAAATAAAATAAAACAAAATAAAATTAACTAAAAAAAAATAAAATATATTAAAATAAAATAAAACAAAATAAAGTAAAATAAAAAAAAATACTATAAAATAAAATAAAATGAGATAAAACAAAATAATAATAAATATATTAAAATAAAATAAAATAAGATACAAAAAAAATAAAATAAAAAGTAGTAATAAAAAGAAAATCAAGCAAAATAAAATAAAATAAAATAAAATAAAATAAAATATACTAAAATAAAATAAAAAAAATAAAATGTATTAAAATAAAATAAAATAAAACAAAATAAAATTAACTAAAATAAAATAAAATATAATAAAATTAGATAAAATGAATTAAAATAAAGTAAAATAAAATAAAATACTATAAAATAAAATAAAATAAGATAAAATATGTTAAAATAAAATAAAATAAGATACAAAAAATAAAATAAAAAGTAATAAAAAAATGACAATTAAACAAAATAAAATAAAATAAAATGAAATAAAATAAAGTAAAATAAAGTGAAATAAAATAAAGTTAAATAAAATCAAATAAAATACAATAAAATAGTTCGCGCCTAATTGCCAACCTTGTAATTGATCTATTCTTTCTATTGACATTCCTTAACTTTGGAAGCACTTTGTCATTTGTCAGACATTGTTTACTTCCGCCTTTTTGCTCTATATAAAACTTTGTGAAATCAAATGGGCGAACTTTTTATTTAATCCGCGATATTCGGCAAGTATATCTATTTTTACACCCGCAACCCGCTATAAACCGCCAACAAAAATAAAATACAATAAATTAAAATACAATAAAATACAATAAAATAAAACAAAATAAAATGAAATAAAATAAAATAAAATGGAATAAAATAAAATAAAAAAAGTAAAATAAAATAAAATATATTAAAATAAAACAAAATAAAATAAAATATATTAAAATAAAATAAAATAAAACAAAATAAAGTAAAATAATACAAAAAAAAAAGTAAAATAAAATACAATAAGAAAATAAGAAAAATTATTATTATTGGCATTGAGCTCGTTTATAGTCATGATACTTTTCAAAATAAAATAGTAAAATAAAATAGAATAAAAAAAATAACTAAACTAAAGTAAAACAAAATAAAATTAAGATAAAACCGGATATGCAGAATAATAGGATTAGGTGAGAACTCTTGGTTGAAACAATGCTTAGAAATATTTTTGGTGTAATGCGAAGATAAATACCTTTCTTATGATCAGTTGGGTTCGCGCACCTAACTTCAAGTAGGAACCAGTAGCAATATTTAAAAATTATTGTGTTGTGACTTTGGAGTACTTGAACGAGCTAAATAAACTCGATATGAAAGGAATCTAATAATAAAAAACAAAGATTTTGCACGTTTGTATGCTGGAGAATACGCGAACAGTGCCATTGTGTTGTTGCTTGTCGAACATGCTGCTGAATTTGCAAGAACGTATGCCACAAATTCGCTATAGGGGATTTGCACTTGCGAAGTGCTGTGCCACTTCAACCAATTTCCAATTTGGCACAATAAAACCATATATTTTCGTGCAAACTTTTGCTGCGACTTGTTGTTGTGCGCTATTCATTTGAGGCATTAGTGGATTTGTTTGTTTGTGTGTGTGGTTTCCGTTTGTTTTACTTCAATACACACACGCACGAGTATTTGCGACTGTTCATTTGTGTTGTTGTTGCAATATGTTCATTGTGGCTTCATTGATTTGCGCATAGCGAGTTGCACATGAACGCATAAGCCCACATACATAACGTGTGGTTCGCATTGATTTATGCACAATTTGTACACTTGACACGCGACCATGTGGAACACATTTGCTCGGCCGCTTACATCCCTTCTCGACATCAGCAAAAACACAGTCGTACACGAGGGCTTCCTTCCGCACCGCTCCATATTGGCGATGGTTGCGTTTGGTTTTTTTTTTTTTTTTTCACTGCGTATTAATTTGTTGCAATGACGCCAACGCACAAATATGTGGCATGTGGCACGCATTCAACTGCAAAATAGGCACATCCAATTGTTTCATGGGGGAGTATGTGTGCGTGTGGTGCTTTGTTGTGTCAAAAATTGTGTTTGTGGCTTTTTATTGTAGAAATTTTCTTCCAATGCGCTTACTAAAGTTTCTATATCGAATTCCTTTTCAAAATAGGTCACCATGCATTCGTATTTGTTTTTGTAGGCATGGCGACGCACGTTGCTCTTACAATAGCAAGCCTTTTTTGGGAATACAATGCAGCCATTGTTTATGTCGGGTGAAGCACAATTATTTACTTTGAAGAATTAAAAACAAAACAAAAAAAACAAAAAAATGTTGATGTCAGCAGAGTTTGAAGCAGGCTTACTAATATTTTAAAAAGGAATTGGAACGAGTGAGAATGACTGCATTTTCACTAGTGCTGCTTACGCCTGACCAATTGTTGGTTGAGCCTATAAGTATTTAGGAGATAATAATGTTCTGACCTATTGAAATTCATTTCTTTTTGTTTAATTCCTTTGCGTTTGTCACTACTTATCTATAATTATTGGCCAGTTTTTAGTTTACCGACTTCAGTAAATAATTCAATTTTTATGTAAATATGTGAGTGACGTCTAAACTAATTTTTTAAGTATTAAAATGGGTCCAAATAGTCAAAAGCAAAACAGCCTGAAAAACAGTAAAACAAGGAACTAAAAAATTTAAAACAAAAATAAAAAAAAAATATGTTTACATACGCTTACTCACTTACAAGTGAACTCTAAAGTTACTTTTTACGTATTCCAATGAAGTCCAAAACAGCAAAAATCAAAAATATAATAAAATAAAAAATTTTTATATATATAAAATTTAAAAAAATAAAAAGGAAAAAAAAGTAATAATAATTTAAGAACCCAAAACAAATAATATAAGTAAAGTTTGAGCTCATAATTTACGTATTAAAATGGAGTCCAAAAAACTAAAAGCAAAAATAAAATATTTTAAAAAATTAAAAAAAAAGTTTTCTTTTTAACTTTAAATATACAAACTTAAAAAACAACAAAAGAAGTCTAAAGATATATTTTACGTATTTCAATGAAGTCCAAAATAGCAAAAATCAAAAATATAATAAAATAAAAAATTCTTATAAATACAAAATTTAAAAAAAAAAAAAAAAAAAAAAAATAATAACTTAAAAACCCAAAACAAATAATGTAATAAAAATCTGAACTCATAATTTACATATTAAAATGAAGTCCAAATAACTAAAATCAAAAAAAAATTAAGAAAAGAAAGTTAAAAAAGAATTTTTTTTTTATTTTAAATATACAGACAAACTTATAGAAAAGGTGAACCAAAAAATAAAAATCAAACGCTTAAAAATTTAAGGAAACCTAGACCCATTTATTTAAATCAAGGTCAAATAACGAATAGCTAAAAATAAATTTTTAATTTAAAATAAATAGAATAAAATAAAATAAAAATTGGGTGAAAAAATCGTTTGCACTTATTTAATCTATTTCTTCTTCTTTCCCTACCTCTATTTTTTAATCTTCCCCTCACACTCTCTTCCTTTTTCCCCTTTTTTTGCATTCTTACGTAATATTCCTCTCTTTCAACTCTCCCTCTGCCTCTGTCTGCTGCTCTTCGTCTCATATCCGAGTTAAGTAGTTGAGAATCTTTCTCATCCCCTGCTTCACAAATGGTACAATTCATGTGTAATAAAACTTCCATTTGCCTTAGTTGAATGTTAAGTTTTGCTAAGGCATCAAATAATGATAGTTACGCAATTGTTGCCAAAGACATTAGGTGACCATCCACTGACAGAAGAGCTTTTGACCGAGTTAATGCACAGACAGACTTTGTCTGCGCACCATGCGAATCAAAGGAGATCAGCTCATTTCCATTGCTAAGTATAATAGCAGGAGCTGATGCAAAGACGGAAAGAGGATTTGGTGCTAATATTGTCATCCACAAACTACATTTGAATGATTTAGCCGTTTCGTACCTTTGGAATTTCACACCAAAAAACTCAAGTTCCTTGCCGATTTCAAGAAAGTTGAGCTCGGGCTCAGTATTTCTCCAATCTGGACATAACCAGCGAAGTTCCTTTCCCTCACTAAAAAGATCGGCCACCTTCCCGGTCATACCAAATCATTTAATGTGAGCTACACTCTCACATAACCAGAACATCGTAGAACGCTCTCGCTCACTTTTCTTTCTTGTATAGACAGAAAATTTCTATTTTAGCAGCAGGTTGTATTAAAAAGATAAAAATGTGTGTGAATAGCACAACAAAAGTAAACTGGAGCGTTTGGATGCCAATGGATAATCACAGCTGATAGCGACAGCTTTAGAACCATTATTAGGCCACTGGATACTGCTTCTGACCTCTGAACCAGTTTCGCAGCCAATTTAACGGGAGTAGCTGAAACAGTTTCGCAGTCAATTTAACGGGAGTAGCTTAAAAAGAAAAACAAAGAAAAATTGTTATGCACATTTATTAAAAAAAAAAAATACATAAAAATGTATACGTAGTATAGATTAAACCAAGCCAAGTGATTGTTAAGATATTAGTATTTTTGCTTATTCTACCCACTTACTGGGTTTGTAGACTATAAAACGGCTGCGGCACAGCAGCAGAAGCTTTTTTTCTAGTACATGTATAAGTACATATACAAGGTGGCGCAAAAGTAAGCTTACGCTGCTCAGCATATCGGTTGTGGCACGTGCAGTGTGTGCTGTTGCACCGTCTTGTTGGAACCACATGTTTTCCAATCCCAATTCATCAAGTTGCGGCAAAAAGAACTCGTTGATCATTGCTCTGTAGCGCTCACCATTCACAGTAACCGTTTGGCCCCGACCGATTATTGGTCAAATAAATAGTCAGCAATATTCCGCGTTCTGGAGCAGTGTAGCGTAACATTGTTCATTAACGTGTATTTCGCATGTGTTTACTACACAAATGTCAAAACAGAACTGACTTTAGGGGTCAGTCCCAAAATTTATAGCATTTTCTGATAGGAGGATTACTTTTGCGCCACCTTGTACATATATGTCACGTTCTTTGAAATTCTGTTATTTTTATTTTATTTTTGTATTTTTTTAAATTTTTTTTTTTTAATTTTCTTATAAAGTTTATTATGGCTTCTATTTCTACTCCAATCTACTTCTAATCTACTATATAACTACATGAAATTGCTAACGTTTCTTTTATCATTATTTGCTTTGCTTGTAGTTTTTTTCTTTCTTTTTTTAAAATTGCAATAAAATATTTTAAGACTCCGACCACAATACCGCTGCGTCGGTTTTATTTTACTGCATTTCTTTTTACCGCGTATTATCTATTCATTACTTGCAGCATTGTTTTCTTACCACATCTTCCACTATTTTTAATCTACTCATTTTAAGTTTTATATTTGTTTTGTATTATGATTTTTTTCTTCTTCTTTTTTTTCATTTTCTGTGCAAATCTTTAATTTATTTTTCATTACTTGGCTCACATTTGTTCTTCCCTCCGTAACCAATTGCATATCAGCACTTGCCGCTTATCTAACAATTCTTTTATTGTTATTTGATTTTTTTGCTTTTTTATTTTGTAAGAGTTTTGTTTTTCTCAAAGTACATTCTTCTTAAGTCCATTCTGGTTATTTGTTTTTTTTTTTTTGTTTTATCCTTTTTTGGTCCACCGTTCTTCCGTTTCTTTTTCAATTAAAACACGGAACTGCCAATTAATTTTGCTACAATTGTTTTTAAATTTTTTTTTATTCATTTTCATTATATTGTACGCTAGCATATTGCAAGTGTTTGAGTGGCTATCTGTGTGTGTGTGTGTGCGCCTACTTCTTCTGCACTTTTATTAACTATTACAACAATTGCTGTTTTCTTTTGCTGTTTTGTAGTCGAGTCTGACGTAAGGGAGAAAAGTTCTTATTCTTTGCAAAATTAAATGTTTTCCTGGTGAGTTTGTCGGTCTTTAATTAAAGTTTAATTTTGCGCAGAATCTTAGGTTTTAAATATTTTTACTATATATTAGTTTTTAAAGGTAAGATAAGGTTCCTGCAGGGACATCGTATTCGATGTACACAGCGCGATTAAGCTATGAAGGGAAGGAATACTTATCCTTATTGCTCAATTAGAGGGAGTTGGCTCCATACCCTAGTCCCTGACGATGGTATGAACGCCGCACCACCCGATTATGATGAAGTGAACAGGCGATTCCGCAATTTAAACGAACTATAGCCGAATATGCCTAGTTGATATCTCTACATATAATACAATTGCAGCAGATCGATGTCTGAACATTGCCGACATTCAAGAAAATTTGATGGGAGAGATCAAAATTGAGCCAAAAGAATTCAAAGCAACGGTATTTAGAATTTTTGTCTGTATGTCTGTATGTTTATTCGAGTATCATTAAAAGACTGCTGAATAGAATTAACTGGACCTTTCAGCGTTGCATTAGTAGGTAACTAAGTTAAAGTATAAGATATTATTTTTTGAGCTGACTCTACTGATTTTGGAGGTATTGACCAATATGTGGACCAGGCTGACCCAAAATGTGTTAGTACAATATGGGTAGGAAACGAAGGGTGTTAATGAGTGCTGCAACAAGTTCCATGACTAAGTTCCGTGTCGCAACTCGTTTCAGAGATAAAATTATTCAAATCCGATTCTGATCTGGGAGGTAGCGAATCGTGGCCGGGTTTTTTATTTCAGGTACTAGGTACTGGCAGAAATACACTAGGAGAGTTTAAAAAACTACTGCAGAGAGGCGATCCCGTTTTGAAAAAACTTTCTCAAACCATTTTTGATGTTACCTGTACCAGCGCTCGTACCTTGGACAAGACTACCGCCGCACCACGGCGGCTACAAGCTTAAACTGTGATTTAGTTCGTGTATTTTTGAGTCACCTTTATATTGAGTTAATGAGAAGTAAAGTGTTTTCTCTAAAAACAATGATCATGCTATAAAAGACTACCAGAATATAGATGTTCTGATTTTTAAGAAGAAAAAAGATGGGTTCAATTAAAATTTAAAACTTTGTTGTCCTTTCGTTTCAAATATCTTAGAAAACTTAACGTCATCAACAGCATATCTAGGCAAGGTTATCTTATGAACATACAATCGCCATCTCAGAACGTTTTCCAATAGTGGAACAGTATAACTAGGAGGTCGGCTGCTATGGAAAAATTATTTGGGCTCTTTTGCTATTTTCAATTGCCTACATTTATTGCTTAGTATCTACTGATGACTATCAGACTTCAATATTGGAAGAGAAAGATCGCCTATTTGCTTATGTTTGAGACAAGTAAATTGGGCATGAAAGTAGGCTCTTTGTTCACTATTAACGAGAGATAGTGTCTTAGCTCTCGCAAACTATAAAATGACAAATACGGGCTAGTATTCAAAACAAACGAGCAACAAAATCCTAGAAAACTGCATTACTGCACTTTTGCACCAAAATATTTCATGAATAATATATGCACGAGTAGTATATACTCGTATGTGTCTGTCCCTCTTTTGTTTGCTCATGCAGTTGCATAAACAAAATTGAAACAACAACAGCTTACAGCATATGCAACCTACCAACAAACCAAATGATCGACTAACAGACCAGAAGACTAATAACCAGCCAGCAGCGGACAACTTCAATAAAACCTTTACTGCACCACTTTGTTTGTGTTCATTCAACCGTTATGTGGCATCATATTACATGCGCGGCACTACTTTCCATACTACTCACTGACCTCGTGTAACTTTCTTTGTCTCTCTTTTTCTTCCTTTGCCAACAGTTTTCTGTCAACTGGTGTGTAAACAACCAATATTCCCCCGGTCTCGTTGCTGCCAACAAACACTCCCGGTCATGCGGCATATTCCACAAGCATCAATTGTTACTGTGGCCACTGCTAATATTCAAGCCAAACAAAATCACAGTCTCCTATTTCTATTTCCTTGTTTTTGAGCTTTTATGTTTTTGCTCAACATCGAAACGTCAACAAGAGCATTACCAACATCATCATCACCTTCCCATTTAATATGCATTCGTACATTTTATCCCTGCATTTCGCTCTATTGCAGTTTTAATTTGGGCCAACAGAGCGGACATTCAGACAAACTGCAATGAATCTTTGTTTGTTAGTGCGGTCACTGTTCCTCTTGCTGTTTGAAGGTTGCCGACACTGACGCGCAGAGCGTACGAACCTGTGAAAAGTTTTGTAAAGTATTCGGAACCTAAAACTAGTATACCAGGAGCCTAAGCTAAATCGAAAACCGGACATCAGTCGTGGTAAGTGAACCTGCAGCGTACGAATGTACGGTCAAAAGCTCAAAGCTTACAAAATGCTTATCGTAAGGGATGAGTTCCTTATGGAAGGAATTCTAATATGCTACAGACAATATTCCTGTCCATGGTTATTCTCTCAAGACCATGCAAATCCAACTCGGTTGCAAAAGAATGCGCTTAAAGGGCCAAATTCGGAATGGTAAGACTATAAATTTAAATGAAACTAAGTCAATAGATACTACTAGAAAGCAAGTCAAATACCATATAAATATATTACTATAACAGTAAATATGGTCTTAAATTAGAAATTTAAATAGGAGAGCAAATTTAATAACTATCAGTATGTTATGTCCTATAAAATCATTAGTTGACCAAATTGAGTATCAAATTAATACAGAAATGGTATATGACAGAGAAATTGATAAACTTTAATAACTAGTGCACTCGATTATGGAAAAAATCAAAAATTTGCATGCCCCAATCTGAATTGATTCAGCTGCAGTGAACTGTTGCAAGCCATGCTGGCAAAAATTAGTTTTCCACAAAAAGCCATTAAGTAAATAAATTGTTTGCAACTGTGAAAAATTCATTAAATTGATTAAAGTTCAAGTAGAGCAGCCACCATTAAGACGAAAACTAATGAATTGAGAAAAAAAAAACAAGCAAGGAAATCGGCGTGTCGGCGAAGCTGAATATCATATACCTAGTTGTGACCCCTTTTAATAGTTTAAGTAGCAATAAAAAAAAAAATTAGATGAAAAAAAAAAAAAAAAAAAAAAAAATTAGATGAAAAAAAATAAAAAAAAAAAAAAATGAAATAAAATAAAATAAAATGAAAAAATAAAATAAAGTAAAATAAAATCAAAAAAAAAAAATAAAATAAAATAAAATAAAATAAAATAAAATAAAAAAAAAATAAAATGAAATGGAAAAAAAAATAAAATAAAATAAAATGAAATAAGAGAATAAAATAAAACAAAAAATTAAATAAAATGAAATGGAAAAAAATAAAATAAAATAAGAGAATAAAATAAAACAAAAAACAAAATAAAATGAAATGGAAAAAAATTAAATAAAATAAAATAAGAGAATAAAATAAAACAAAAAATAAAATAAAATGAAATGAAAAAATTAAATAAAAAAATTAAATTAAATAAAATAAAATAAGAGAATAAAATAAAATAAAACATAAACTAAAATGAAATGGAATAAAATAAAATAAAATAAAATAAAATAAAAGAATAAAATAAAGCAAAAAATAAAATCAAATGAAATGGAATAAAATAAAATAAAATAAAATAAAATAAAATAAAATAAAATAAAATAAAATAAAATAAAATAAAATAAAATAAAATAGAATAGAATAAAATAGAATACAAAAGAATAGAATAGAATATAATAGAATAGAATAGAATAGAATAGAATAGAATAGAATAGCATAGAATAGAATAGAATAGAATAGAATAGAATAGAATAGAATAGAATAGAATAGAATAGAATAGAATAGAATAAAATTGTTTAAGTGATCTTCGTCACTTAAATCACTGTGGCACTTAAGTGACATCCACGTACTTAAGTTCACCACGCACCTCACTTACAACCCTGCATTTTTATTTTTACATTTGCTTATGACTGCATTCATGGCATTAGCCACGGAAATTTACTGCACACTGGAACTGGCTTCCAGTGTTGCCTATATAAGCGCTGAGCGCTATTGATCGTCCTCTTATTTTTTTCTATCTTCGGCAGCGAGTGAAGCAGTCAATCTTCAGCATCAACAATCAAAGTATCTAGCATCAGTTGCAGTCATCAGCATAAGTATCTCTTTCTCTCGTTTAAACATAACTTTCATAAACAATTTGAATTCATTTAATGATCTCGGTAAATAAGTAATTATTGTAATTTGCATTTAAAGAAAACAATCGTTGTTTAATACTAAGGCCAGAAATCTGAAAATTAAGGTTTGAACTAGTTTTGAATAAACAGTGTTAATATTGAATTAGAAAACATCTTTCTACATTTTCTCTTCGAAAACTTGAAATACCCAATCACGTGAGTTATCAAGCCTCTCTCCCTTTCTCCAACATCAAAATCCCATCGGGATTTAACAAAAATAGAATAGAATAGAATAGAATAGAATAGAATAGAATAGAATAGAATAGAATAGAATAGAATAGAATAGAATAGAATAGAATAGAATAGAATAGAATAGAATAGAATAGAATAGAATAGAATAGAATAGAATAGAATAGAATAGAATAGAATAGAATAGAATAGAATAGAATAGAATAGAATAGAATAGAATAGAATAGAATAGAATAGAATAGAATAGAATAGAATAGAATAGAATAGAATAGAATAGAATAGAATAGAATAGAATAGAATAGAATAGAATAGAATAGAATAGAATAGAATAGAATAGAATAGAATAGAATAGAATAGAACAAAATAAAATAAAATAAAATAAAATAAAATAAAATAAAATAAAATAAAATAAAATAAGATGAAAAAAAATAAAATTCAATAAAATAAACTAAGATAAAATAAAATTAAATAAAACAAAATAAAATAAAATAAAATAAAATAAAATAAAATAAAATAAAATAAAATATAATAACATAAAATAAAATAAAATAAAATAAGATAAAATGAAAAAAAATAAAATTCAATAAAATAAACTAAGATAAAATAAAATAAAATAAAATAAAATAAAATAAAACAAAATAAAATAAAGTAAAATAAAATAAGATAAAATGAAATAAAAAATAATAAAAAAATATATGAAAAAATAATAAAATAAAATAAATAAAAACTATGCTTTCAATGGCAAAGATATAAAAGAAAATAAGCAAACTTAAAATTAAGGAAAACAAAGTAAAGTATGAGAAATTAATATTTATGTTCTGCTACTCACAACTAAGTATAAAAGGCGCAGCAACAAAAAATTTAAATGGCAAAATCGGGGACCAAACAGTGTAGTACGCCAGAATCAGATTTGGCGGCGTCTGCCTACCAGTAAAATTTGAATGTGGCAAAGTCAAAAAAGCACAGCATAGCGCAGACGGACAACAGTTACAATGTTTTGTTGTTGTTATTACTTCGGTGCTATAGTTGCAATGCAGCTTTACGAGTGCAAATGGGTATGTAAAAATCTACGCGCGCCGTAGAATGTGATGACTTTTGTCCATTTTTAATTTAAAAGTCTGCAAGCATTTTCCCATTTAGTATATCAGAGTTGCATTTGTCTGTTTTTTGTTGTCTTTTCTTTTTGGTGAATATTTTTCTTGCTTATTTTCTTGCTGACTTTTTAGGTAAAAACCATATTTTTTTGTTTTCTCTATGTTTTACTTCTTCGAAGGGCGTTGCTGTTGGACAGGTCGTGGCCAAATTGAAATGTCAGCCAGCGTGGATGCATGTAACTGTTTATTTATGTATTTATGTACATACTTACTTATATATAGTTAGTATATTTGCATATAGCGCTACACTTGAGACCCACTTCCACTTTGACGTATTCCGGTGCTCAGTGTGCTACGAGTGCTGCACATATAACGGAAATGCCACTAGCGAAGAGTGCAGTTGCTAAGCAGGGGCGTATATGAAAGGGGTCAAAGCGGGCTTTTCCACCACAAATATTTGCATGACCAATAAAGCCGTTCTTAAAGCGGAACTTAGAGCTGAAAACCTTTTTACAGAAGTTGTATGCGAGTTGCTCACTCCGAACTCTGTGCCACAATTGCTCGCCTCCTCTCTACGCCACTGATCCTATGTCTGTACATACTTTTCATAGCATATTTCAAAATTTCTCATTCAGTCTGCCGAAATATTTTGCTTACTTTTTCACATTTGTTTTTCAGCCACTCCAAAGTCGAAAGCTTTAAGCTTAGTAAAATCTTGTTCTGGTAAAAATCAAATTAATCAGATATCAACTTTGTCTGTTCACATTTTCAGTTGCGTCAAGTATTTCCTACTCTCTTCGAAATGCTGTTTGTGTTTTTTTTTTTTGTAATCGCTTTATTCCATCAATTGTACTTGGGGTTACCACGCCATACTTTGCTATGGCGAGCTAGTACTCATCGAATACTTGACGTTTCATCACGGTACTCACATTTGTATGTAAATAAGTAGGTGTGCACTCGCTAATAGTTGTAATTTTTCCAAGCTGTAGTTCGATGATTAAATTTGTATGGTATTTCATCTTCTGATGTGCGGATCTTTTCTTTAGTAATGAAAAGAAGATTTTATTAAGGGAAGAGCGGATGTGGCCAATTTGACTGATGACTTCGCATTTGAAGTTCGTGATATACTTGAACTTGTTACTTACTGGTTGTTGCAGGAATATCGTATAACTGGAAATAAAAGAATCAAGCATTTCGACCCTATATGAAGCTCCGTAGAGGTGCAAGGTGCAACTGCAACTAGATCCCTAAATACCTGGAGGTGTCGTTTTATTTAATTAGGACCAAAGTAATAGAGTAATAGTAATTGAGGTGGGAAGCTTTAGTAACGATTACGCAACTACCACGATATGTACAACTTTGACGAATACGCCACTTTATATGTGAAAAAATTGCAGTCATTGCGAGGTAGATTCTACCACTAATGGTTACTTTGAAGCTTTTTAGATTTCAAGTAGCATTGCCGGTATTAATCATGTAGTGGCTACTAGTAAGCCAACCTTAAAGTTTTAAAAACTTGAATGTGAAAAATGACGATAACGGCGACTAACTCATGTTGCTTATATGCAGCAATGTAGTTACTCTTAAGTCTCTGTAGTAGTTGCCCTGATGTTTTGGGTTCCTCCATTTTGCCTTTAAGGCTATGAAACTTGTAAATGACATTTTATGGTGATAATAAGGTCTCCGTTACCGCGGAAACCTCCAATATAAAATTTTGTTTTACTTTGTAGTAAATATAACTTTAAAGTTAAATATTTTTATTTGCCATTACTTTCGTCAAGTATTAACTACTACAAAGTTGATATAATAACAAATAAAATAGTGTTAGTACATAATAATAAAATAAATTGCAAAAATACAGCAAGCAACAAGCTAAAAAGAGAGGTTGGTTTGAAAAGTTCGCTGAAAGTCGCAGTTACCACGCTGCTTCTTTATTGCTACATAATCATAACGTCAATGAAACGTTGCCAGATATCTTATGGAAACGTTTTTGTAACGTTGCGGCGACCAACAAATAACTCCCCCCCTTTTTGGTTGCAAGCACGCAAAAGATATGTCCCTATTATGTACCCGTGACTTGTGGTTCAACACTTTTAAGTTACTACAATGGGCGTAGTTTCGTTTCAGTGACGTTTTGTGCTGGTTGGGTAGAGTATATATCAATTTTCTCGGTTTACCCAAGCATTACCAAAGCAAAACTCACCCCAAGCTTTTATTTCGGGAGCAACCCCGAAAGTAGCTGTGACTAGCCCAAACTATTAGGGAAGGAGTTTGTACTAATTGTAAGTAAGAATCGGACACTTAAAACCGTGTTGCGTATACATAAAAGGTATAAAGTCTTCGTCATAGTCGAAGACAGCCCTTTTCTTACTTGTTTTACTTTTAAGCTGTGGTTATGCCATGTACTCATTTCTAGTCCAAGATGTATGCTATTAGGTTTTGAGCGCATTGAGAGAAACACTTGGTTTAAGTTGCTACGAACGAAAGCTTAAATACATTTAAGCATTTTGGTGTTGCATTTTGCCTTCATCCGCATTAATGTGTCATATATATGTTTGGAGCGCAGTTACGTGATTTACGTCAATAATGATAATTTCAATTAACTATCGGAATGTATATGAGAACGTACCGAAAAAAGATGAGTTTGCCTAACATCGAGCAAAACCAAGAATTTTTGAAAGTTTTTATTGGAACGGATAAAAGAAACTAATATCCCAAAAAGATGTTTAAAAATCATGGCTTTATAATATTAAAATACTTTTTTTTACCAAAACCATCTCCTCAATACAAAGGTATTGCTTCGCAGAATCTGAGAGTTAGACCATAAATAACAAATTTGACAAAAAGCTTAAGTGACCAGAAAATGTTTTTTTTTGTGCTGTTTTCAATATACGCTCCATTGTACAATACGCATTTACATAACGAAATCATATCAAGCACATAATCTCACCCGCACATGTCATTTTCTGACACAAATTTGAGCTACTTGGTTGCTTGGCAGCGGCATATGTACTTGCATCAATTCAACAAACAAATAAATACATATGAATGTTGATAAGTATTAATGCATGCATGCAACACTTTCATGAGCATTCAAATACCGATAATATCTCGTATTTGTGTGCGTAACTCTGTCCATGTATGCGTAAATCCTTTTATACAGCTCAGCTGCAGTAAGCCTTCCATGGATGGTTAAATACGCGTGCAATATCGCAGTAAAACATGTCTCCGGTGAGACCTTGTAGCTCCACTACAGTCATACACATACATAAATGATTACTTATACATACAGCTGTGTTCAATATAATAGCAGCGAAATTGAAATGGATATCGTTTGACGAAATAAGAAGAAACTGTGGTTTAAAGACTTTTCATTCAAAATATAGCGAATCTTATAACAGAAACCACATAAAAAGAAATTTCAAAGTTAACACAAAATTCAGGAAAGTTAATTAAACTTTTAAAAATTGCCATCAACATCTTCAAAATGTTTGGCAGAATTTTATTATGCTAAAATTAAATGTGCCATAAAACCGTGTAATTAAAAAATTTCCTAAAAACTCTGCCAAAAAATATTGAAATTTTGATGTCAATTTTTAATAGTTTAATTTACTTTCCTGAACTTTGTGTAAACGTTTTTTATGAGGTTTCTGTTATGGAATTCGCTATATTTTTAATAAACATTATAAGAATCAAAGTCTCTTTTTATTTTGTAGAAGGATATTCAATTTAATTTCACTACTATTATATTGAACACAACTGTAAATACAGTTGCGAAAAAAACTAAATAATTTGAAACTAAGTTGAAAGTCTGGATAGTAGTGTTTTGTTTAAGCAATCAATATGCATTATTGTCGGACTAGTTCGTTATCAGTCAAAATTTTGTAGTTGTGTATATTTTGAATAGTTTAGCCTTCTACTGAAGTGATAGTCCACATTTAAATACATTTATTTGTAAGCATTTATGCGCTATCAGGCATCATATAATTTATTGCAGTATGTGGCGCATGTTTTTATTGGTGTTGGAAGGGTTAAGGTGTCAAAAAAAATGCATGCCAATTGCATGCTGAAAATGACAACACATTAACTTGGATTGCTTGCCCGAAACATAAAGCAAAGTAATGCAATATAACATGGTCGAACATAGGAATTTATAACAAAACTCAGCATCTCATAACATAACACATAAGATCATGATCGGAAGTTTCTCTTTACAATACCGAGGCTGGTAATCGTAACGGAGTCGGGGGTCCCTTAACGTGTAATGCTTACGTAAACTGTATGACTAAGTAAATTTCTTTAAGAAATTTGCAGTCGCTGCGAGTTAGATTCTACCAATAATGATGACTTTGAAATTATTTAGATTTTTAGTAGCATTTCCGGTATTGGGAACGTCGTGGTTACTAGTAAGACAACCTTAAAGTTTTCATAACTTGAAAGTGTCAAATTAAGTTAACGGCGATTAACTCATGTTACTTAAATAGAGCTTTACATTTTTTTAAGTAGCTGTAATAGTTACCCTGTAGCTTTGGGATCCTTCATTGTCCCTTTATAGTTACACAACTTGTAAGTGATATTTAATAGTGCTGATGAGGTCTCCGTTACAGCGGAAACTTTAAACATGAACTTTGAAGTTGTGCTTTTTGTGAATACGAGTTTAAAGTTATTTATACTGAGATACTCCATTTTCTAAATAAATCTTTATCTACCATTGATGTCATTAAATAATTTAGACAAAATTAGCATAACTTCCGTATGCAATTCAATATATTAAAGCATAGTAAGTATTTTTAAGTAAAAAAGGAGCACAAAATCGTATTTCGACATGTGGCATTTGTTTTGCTTACAATGTCAGATTCTAAAAAAAAATATTTTAATAAAAATTTAAAATTTTAATAGCGCGTTTTAATCATTCGTTTTAATTTTTTAAGCAGGCTTTCGCTAAGAGACAAGTGTTTCTCCCTTATTATTAGCAATGTGTGAGTATAATAATTCCACTTTTAGGGTTTAGATAAGAATGCACAAGTCGCCTTATAAATATATAGTGAAACAAATATAAAATAACAAAATAATTTGTAAGATAAGCCAAGCAACATGTTAAAAAAGGGAGGTGTGTGGGTAAAGTTCCCAGAAAGTCGCAGCTACCACGCTGCTACATCATTGCTACGTAACCATAACGTTAATGGAACGTGTATGG
Source organism: Merzomyia westermanni (assembly GCA_949987695.1). NCBI lineage: Eukaryota > Metazoa > Arthropoda > Insecta > Diptera > Tephritidae > Merzomyia > Merzomyia westermanni. Next base: position 111,974,107 of record OX465293.1, read on the forward strand.
ATAACTTGTGGGAACGTTGCTGGGACGTCCCGGCTACCAACATATTATTCCCTCATTTGTTTTCAGGATAGGTTTTTATTAAGTACCCGTGACACTTGGTACATCACTTTAAAGTCACAACAACGGTCGCAGATCCGTTTCAGTGACTATTTGACTGGTTGGAGCAATATTGATATTTCTCTGGAAAAATTGTGGGTCCATATGGGAGTTCTCCTTGTTGGTTTTTATTTTCGTAAATTGTTGTAGAACTAAGCATTTTTGCTTCGCAGCACCGAAAATCTTATGTCTAATAACTATTACATATGCAGCATTGTATAAAATAAGATAACATACCAAAACAAATAAATCAACTTTCATCTCCATTTGTGTTGCTTGTACAAATTTCAAACAGGTAACCATATTATTAACTATGAAATTATTATATTTGGAATACCAACTCATATCCACAACACCAATATTGCTACAGTTTCTGCCACCGAATCGAAGTAGCCTCAAGCAAAATAATTAATTTCATTTCTAATTACTTATTAACATTAATTGCTATTTACAACGTCATCAAAGCCCAAAGTATCCAAATGCAAAATAATTGCCAAACAGATTTTACAAAGAGCAAGTCACAGTCAATCACTATTAATAATGTAATAATGTAACAGCAGCTGAGTTAAGAGCCTGAACAGAAAGGAAATCTTATTTGTGATTTCATTAATTATGTATTTATGTACTTATTTATGGCAATGTAAACACTAAATGGTTACTAACATTGTGACAGTGATAAGGAATTAGTAACACAAGAAATTTTGAGCACAACAGGTGGGCGCATCTAGATTGAATAAATAAGTACATGCTAGTGGATGGGTGGTGCTAGTATTTTGTTGTTGTTGTATAATAACAGTGTACTCTTATAAAATATTTTTGCAGGTGTAATTTGGGTAGTTGAAATGGCATATTATTGTGGGCTGAGTATTTGTTTGTTTCGAAATTTGCTCCGACATTTGGTTACCTGCCCTTCGTTGGATGAAAAATTAATATCGAATGGGTGTCTCTTGTTAGTTATGTATCCACTTTCTTATTTTTAATTAACTTTATTAACAACAATAGAATATTAAGTTGTGTCTGCAGCAGTATAATAGTAGGTAAAGATCGGTAAATGAATAAATAGTCGTTTAGCTGGCAACAAACACTCGTTTTGATAACTTATAGGTTAACAGAACACGTCAAAATTTATCTGAGGAAGAAGTCTAGCTATGGCGTCTGTGGAAAGGTTTAAAAACTTCAAATAATTTATAACAATTATAAAAAAAAAAACAATGTTTATATATAAATTATGTTTCTTGTCCTTGAGCTTATTTATAGTAATAAATATTTAACAAATGTACACAGCAAAAAAACAACAATTAAAATTTTCTTAGTAATGTCTTCAGTAAGCCATTAACCAACTTTAAAGTTATACACAGATGAGTCCATGTCGTCTTCTTAGTACTACATAATAATCTTTACGTTTCTTTGATCAGCAAAAAAAGAAAAAAACTAATTAAAATTTTCTTCTAGCAAGTGAAACAGAGAGTGAAACAAAAATAAAAAACTCAATGAAACGTCTCAAATGGATATAATAATATAAAAAAAAAAAATAATAGCAATAATAAATACCAAAAGACAAGTGTGGTATGCGAACAACAAAAGCAAATTGTGCTTAACCGCAAAATACAACACATTTACTCAGGTTACTTATACGCCAAGTAGTCTCAAGTTTAACATATGTCGAAATGTATGTCTACTTAGCAAGTTTACGTTGTGATCGTATAAATAAATGTGTACTACTTGGTAATGTAAATCAAAACCGATAATCAAACGAACGAAAAGTAATAACAATAAACCAATAACAAAAGCCGCGGTAGCGTTTCTCACTATTAGCGACTCACGAGCATTGCAAAACAAGAACAACATAAAAACAAACCGAGAGTATAAATACTGCTACCCGGTATATATAAAGAGTTTTTTTGGCAAAAATGAAACAATAGAGAAACAAATCTGTAGATCTGATAAAATTATAACAAGTTGATGCTTACACATTGCAGATATACCAGAAAACTTGATAGGAGGGATCATTACTGTGCCAACAGAATCGAAAAACAAAATTTTTTTAGAATTTTTGTTTATCTGTCTATATGTTTGCGCGCGTATTATGCAAAAACTGCTTAATAAAATTAAATTTAGCTTTCTCCGTTGCCTTACCAGACATCTAAGCTAACATTTACGATCTCAATAATTTCGATAACTCGATCGGTTTCGGAGTTATCGACAAATATGTGGATCACGCAGACCCAAAATGTGTTAGTACAATATGGGTATTAAACGAAAGGTGCTAATGAGTGATGCAATAAGCTATGTGATTAAGTTTCACATCTCAACTGGTTTCGGAGGCATAATGATTAAAATCGGATTAATAATTTTATAAGTTTTATTCTCAATAGAATTGGGGTTCATAAAATATAACGCAATATCGATCTTACACTATCCCGACTGATCATAGACTATATTTTTTGTTATTGGCAGACTAGCGATAGCAACCTAACTAGCTGTTTGGCACTCTTAAGGCCAGATAAAAATTCTAAAAATCTTAAATGGGGGAGTTATATGAGAATGTGAGACTTATTGACTAATATTTCTATAAAAATAAAGAGAGCTGCTACAGGAAGAAGATATAATTTATTCGAAATAGGTTCTTTTATGCCACCACGATAGTAACTTGTAAGGTAAGCTAAGACTTACAGCACTACCACTAAAAAATCACTGTTTATCATAGTTCAAATGTGCTGTTTTAAACTCCGTTCAAGTCTAAACTTAGACCTGGAAAACTGATTCATTCATAAGCATTTAGCAACATATAAGAAAACGCCAAATTGACATTTTTTTAATTAAAGTAAAATTGTCGGTTGCGTGCGTTCAATAAAAAATGCAAGTAAAAATTTTATTTTATTTTGGCATCCAACTGATAAATAAAAAACGTTTCCTAAACACATAGAATACGCGACTTGGCTTAGTAAACTTAATGTTACTCGTGCTAGTCACTTTGGTATGCGAAAAATGTATTCATTTAATAATCAATAATTTATTTTGTTCACACAGGTGCTGCTTGGTACTCATGTATAATTGTTTATTTATTTTTTGTTTTTCAATTTGTAAAATCGCACCCCTTCGCATACCTAATATGCTGTTTAAGTGCTTTGTGAGTCATTTTTCATTCGTGAGAAATTTGAAAATTATAAACACTTTAAGCCCTGTACGCTTAGTTACGCTGATTGGCGCCAAGCTTTATATAGGTAACCGTGTTCAAAATATATATATAGTTATATAACTATAGGTTTTGCTTAGCTCGTGACGGATTTTGTTTTTTTTGTTGTGTAGGTGTTCCATCGCAGATACTTTTATAGCGTATATGACATATATTAATTAGTATTAATTTTCAGTTATTTATTTAGCATAATTATTTCAAATTTTGAATACGTTTTATTTAAAAAAAAATGTAATAAAATATATATTTAAAGTAAATTTTTTCTAGTAAGAGGCAGAAGCTGTTACAAATGCCAGTGATGTTCAACTCGAGGCCTGATCTACGAAAATAGAGACTTTCAGCTACGGCTACCTGCCTCCTGATTTGGTTTACGTTGGGTGCGACTTTTAACTGCATACAAAAATAAATAGATGTTCCTTTAAAACCCTCATGAAACCACCAAGGTCTCAAGAGAAACAAATTTTTTTCAAGCTTACTTTTTTTTAGCTTTTAGGACGTGTTCGAATTATATAGAAGCGACAAGAGATATTATTAAATTATTTAATAGCAGTTTTGACAAAAATTTATGATCTTTTTTATGTTATTGAAACTTAAAAAAATTAGTTAACATTTTTTAATTTTTATTTCAACCAAGTACTAACAAAAGTTCGCTCTGTTCGATGTTCCAAATTTTGTTTTTATTGTATAACATTTCTGGCTTTTAAATTTGATAGAGCATATGATTCTAAGCTAGGTTACATAGATTATAACAGTCAAGTGTTTTTCGTAAGCACTTAGCGACTTTTGAATAAAATAAAAAAATTAATTTTTTTAATACGCTTGAAATATCCTTTGTTGAGTATTAGAATCTTGTTTAAATACAAATAATTGCCAACTTTTCACAAAAACTTTATTTTAAGCTAGTTTGTAAAGGTTATAATAGTTGATTTCTTGTGTGTAGTCGCTTAGCGACGTATGAATAAAATAATAAATTTTTTTTATTTCCAAAATTTGAAATTTTCTTGGAAAATCAAATGTGGACTTGTCGCTTTCAAAAACGCAACCAAAGTTGTAAGCGCTTATAACTGCTTCTGCTAGCTTATTTTTGATTTTGCCAATTTACCAATTTATGTAAAATAAGACCTGAAAATTAAGATATTTACAATTTAATTATATATGTACGTTTCTAGTAATAAAAGTTCTTACGGCTTGACACTTTTCTCTGCCCTAGGTGAATAAGCTTTATCAACATTAAAGAAAATTACTACAATTGCAAGCATATCTTAAAAAATTCGTGGCGATAGTGATAACATTTGTTAGTCCCCTCATAGCAATACTAATATGAACAAATTAAATAACGGATCGGTTCTGCAGCAAACTATTAAATGTAAACTGTCACATTTTTTTCCAGTTATCAGCCAAATACTCAAATTCAAAGTTTTTATGAGCATTTCATATAAATTGTAATTGTATTTAATACATCCAGCTTCGATAGCAGACTTTAGCGTTTCATCAGCTTTAATTCATTTCACACTTAATTCAATCGATGTTACATCCAAAAAAAACAGAAAAAAAGCAATGAAAAAACTAAATTTTTGTGCTGACAAATTTTTTAATTACTTTTGCAGCTTGATTTTTTTTTTGTCTGAAGTAATATTTCTGTGTTTCCCTAAATATGTTTCAGCTTTGGCAGCTGAAAAGGTATGCGCTTACCAAAACGAAAAAAAAAATGTATATAAGTTGTGTACAAAAACAGAACGAATATTCGAAAAATTTAACAACTAAGGCGTAATCGGTTATTTATTACGCAGCCGTCACACAGATTAAAATACATAAATAATAAAAAATAGTAGTGAAATATATTTATGAATATAAAACATTCGGCTGGTGCAGCAAAACGGTGAAATAACCGCTCAAAGTGAATGTAAAAAAATAATTTATTTCCTATATTTTACATATATGTATGAATGTAAGCATGTATTTTTTGAGTTTATGTAATAAGAGCTTTGGCGCCAAAATACATTGAACTTTTTTGGCCATTGTAACTAAATTGTTTGTGTCATGTATGAAACTTTTCGCGCCAAAGCCTCTATTTAGCATTTCGTTTAGCTAAAACAAAAATGTTTTAAATATATATATAGCGGCAAATATTAAAATTACAATCAAAAGGAAGTTAAACAAATAAGTAAGTTAGTAACACGGTGGTACTAGTCATAAATCACACTGTGTTCCATGAGTATAGCACACTCAGAAGTGACAAGTTTTTATCGTTTATATAACTTCATTTTATTTTCAATATTTTTCACACCATAATTCTACTTGAGATAAGCTCTCAAACCAATGTTTTTAACTCTGTGCCCGACAACCTTCGAATAAATTTTTACACATCAGAAAGCTGAAAGTACAATATAAGCAGGACACGTATAAAAAATTGATTAGTTAAAAATAGGCATGGAACTATTCGAATAAAAATTATTCGAATAAAAAATCCATTTATTCGAAGGCGTTAAAAAAACTCGAATAATATTTATTCGAATACAGGGTGGCTAATGAAAGCCGCTACCAAAAAAAAATTAAATAACTTTTTTTCTATTTAATGAATCTGGTTAATTTTTTTTTTACTTTGCAGATTGACTTTTACATTTAACAAAAATGGATAACTGGGACACTGAAACAAGAATTTGGATTGTCCGCCGCTATCACGCACTGGAGTCCGTAGTTTCGGTTCAAAGAGAGTATAGGCGCACGTTTGGCGGCAATCCTCCGAGCAGATGGACCATAATAAGACTTGTAAACAATTTTGCCGAGCATGGGACAGTCAACAGAAGACCTTACCATCGAAACCCTTCAGTTCGAACGGAGGAAACAATCGCTGCTGTAGCTGCTGCCAAACAAAACAATCCACGTGTTTCGACAAGAAGATTATATGCTCAAATGGGTGTAAGCAGACAGTCATTACAGTCAATTATGCACAAAGATTTGGACTTATTCCCATATAAAATTCAAATGGTCAACAAACTGAACGCTGCAGACTTGCCGATTCGCTTGGAATTTTGCCAGAAGATGCTTCAAATGGTGGAAGAGGATGGAAACATGTTGAACTGTCTTTTCATGTCTGACGAGGCCCATTTCGATTTAAACGGCAACATAAACAAACAAAATTGTCGAATATGGAGTGCTTCCACTTCGTGTCACAGTGTGGTGTGCAGTTTCATCACGCTGCATTGTCGGGCCCTACTTCTTCGAAGCAAACGGTCACACCGTTACGGTTACTGGAGACCGTTACTTGAGCATGTTGAGAGAGTTTTTCTATCCAGAATTACGCCGAATGAGAATTTCTTTCAACTCTGTGTGGTTTCAGCAAGATGGTGCAGCTCCTCATATAGCCCAACCTGTTATGACAGAATTGCGACGAAAATTTCCCAATAAGCTGATATCCAGAAACTCCACATTCCGTTGGCCACCCAGGTCGCCTGACCTTACTGCACCTGACTTTTTCTTGTGGGGTTATTGCAAACAGGAAGTCTTCAAAGCAAAACCAACAAATTTGAATGAACTAAGGCAATCCATTCGAGAAACAATTGCGGCTATTCCTGTCTCAACTCTCCAAGCAGTAATGAACAACTTTTTGGTAAGATGCCGCACATGCATCGACGAGCAGGGGGGGCATTTAAATTCCATTATTTTTAAAACTAATTAAGCTATATTTAATAAAATTTAATGAGCTTTAACATGAACAAAAGCAAAATGAATTCCATACACTGAAAAAAAAATTATTTGAGTTTCTTAATGTAGCAAAATTCATCAGCAACCCTGTAAGTTATACTTTTATTCGAATAAATTACAGCTATTCGAATAATAGGTATTCGAATAGTTAGACAAATATCAGTACAGCTTATGCACACATTTGTACACGCAAACATACATACAAAACATGCTCATAGGTACAAGCGAAGAAGAGAGTGATTTGCGCTTCCGAAATCTCTCGCATTACAATACAACTATTCGAATACCACTATTCGAATAATATTATAATGAACGGATAAATTATTCGAATAAATACTATTCGAATTTTTTGAAACGAATATTTTTATTAATTTTTTCGAATAGTATTCATTCGAATATTATTCGAAAATAGTCCCATTACTAGTTAAAAATTAAATAAATTAAAAAAATAGTGTTAAGTATTTATATATTTTTCAAAATAGATGTAAATTTAATAAAATAAAAAAAATAATTAAATATAATTCACGCGACGCACATGTTGTGTCGAGATGCTTACCACCTGCGCCACTGAGGTATGTTGAGCGGCGCGTTTTCACCATTGGTGAATTTCTTATGGCTTTCGCTTACAGAATACCTAATTGTCCTCTAGGAAATATCTCGAATTTAATGACTTGCAATGAAACTGATAGGCGAGAAGTTTCTAGTCAAAAAAAGAGAGACTTTGCATTGAGACAATTTGGTATTCAGGAAGCTGACTTACATCTCTAGTCTCAAAAAAAGAGTCACTCATTTGTGAGCTGGTTCTGGGCCGCTTACAAACAGAAAAATTTTTGGTTTAAATTGTATAAATTAAAAATAAAATGAATTTTAAGATTAAAAGCATTTATATATTTTATAAAATAAAATTTAATAAATAAAACTAAAATAAAAAACCGATATCCTGGATTCAAACCTGCGACATAATCGAGATGTTTGCTACTTGCGCTATTGATGGTATACATCCGGCGCTATACTTAAGATGTATGTATGTTTTCACCACATCTTACTGTTTAATTTACTTGTCATTTTCTCTTATGCAATACCAAAATCATCTCAAGTCAAAAGATTTTTTTGCCGTGGTGAAAACTCTGATCCCAACACAACCAACAATTTTTAACAACACTAAAAGTATTTGTCGAATTTGTTTAGACAGCATGTACCTAAAATTATGCAGGTTCTAAGAACTCAATGTGGATAAAAAGTGAACCTCGCCTAACAAAGTTTAACACCTTTTTATCCACTTTTTTGGTTAGCGTGACTCAGTGTTTATCCATATTTCACCAGTTGGTGGTTCGCAGGGTATATAAATAATAAAAACGTGTCAAGTCTGATCGTACTTCAGTTATATTGCATACTTTTAGGCGCATCATATCCTCTTCAGGTATTCTCGTACATAGCGTTCCAGCGTTACGGAGTTTAATATGATCATTAAAAATTCAAAAAATTTATTCTTACTTGCATTTGTCAGTTAAAGTCATCTTATTAATTTCGATATTAACTAACCTCTCTATCAATATCGTAGCTAATACATTTTTTCACACTTTTCTCTTTACAGGTTTGTACTTCAATATAAAAATTCATATGGCATTGAAAACAATAAAAAAGCAATCCAATACGAAAGCGTGCAATTTGGTGAGTGACTTCATTGCTATAAGAATGCCAGACTTCATTGCTACAATAATGCCATAGAAACTATTAACAAATTGCTCATGACACCATAAATTTCACTGAAATCACTACAGAAATATCCCACTCAAATGAAATTGCAAATTTCAAAAAAAAAAAAAAAAAATTTAAAATGGTTCAGTTTCTCCTCAACATTTACCTTGTATTTAACTCTCGCCGTATTGTTTGTCAGCCGTTTTGCTGCAGCGGCGCCATCATTCGTAAACCGAGCCAATAACACTTATAAATAAAATGTTATGCTCCAATAAATACTGTTATAGTCGCTCGTTCGGCGGTTGTTATGCGATTTGAAATTTAAAACCAACCAACTGCAATATTGCACTGATTTATGTGCACTTTTGTATTTCTAAATATGTATGTTTGTTGGTAAGAGCGGTTCTAAATTGCTGGTGTAGCTATGAATGATGGTAATAAAATCAAAGTTAAAATGCCGCCGCCGCCGCCACCACACATTTTGTTTGATTAAATTGAAAAGTCATGAAAATATTATCTAAGCGTGTTTGTATTTTTCTAGCAAGCATTGAAATATCAAACTAACTAGGAAAGTATTGATATGACACTAGTCCGCATAGGGTTTAACCTGCCTCTAGGAGATATTCACACAGTTTGGAAAGTGACTGGCCTTTCTTAATTTGCTTTTCTATCACTAAGTATTACTTCTGTTTTGTGAGAAATCAAGTAGCTTTTAACTAACTACGACTTGGTTGTTTATAAGTTAAATGGTATTAACTTTGCCCAGCACATTTAAGTTTAGCCTCACAACTTTCTTTGCCATTGCAAAAAAATTGTGTTTTATTTTCTCTTCTAATTTAATTTAATTTTATTTTCTTTTATTATTATTTTTAAAATTTTTTTTTTGGTTTTTTTATTATTATTTTATTTTATTTTACTTTATTTTGTTTTATTTAATTTAATTTTATTTTCTTTTATTTTATTTTATTCTAATTTATTTTATTTTATTTTATGTTATTTTTATTTTGTTTTATTTTCTTTTCTTTTAGTTTTAATTTTATTTTATTTTATTTTTTATTTTCTTTTATTTCATTTTATTTTATTTTATTTTATTTTATTTTATTTTATTTTATTTTATTTTATTTTATTCTAATTTATTTTATTTTATTTTATGTTTTTTCTTTTATTATTATTTGATTTTATTTTTTTTTTTTTTTCTTTTATTTTTTTATTTTTAATTTTATTTTATTTTATTTTTTATTTTATTTCATTTCATTTTATTTTATTTTATTTCCTTTATTTTTCTGCTTTAAGGGTTTACATTAAATATCGGTTATAGATAACAAGATACTTAAAACTGTTTGTCAGGTACATTTACATTGTTTTACAATTTCTTCTAAAAACATGAACATGTGAGTATATACATAAGTATATATATATATATATATATCAGAGTTTTTAATTAACGAGATTTTCTAGATTGTTGCATGTTTGAAAATTTTCTTACAATAGAAGTTGTCGATAAAATAACAACCTTCTGTATTGCTCGTCGCTTTTCGATGAGTTGAAGCTTCTCAAGGCTTTTATTTTGTTTTTTCGTTGGTTTATTTTATTTTAGTTTATTTTATATTTCAGTGAAACAAGACTGGTATTGCCAACAGTTCGAGAACGTTAAAATACTAAGAATCGGTAGTGATAAGCGACTCTCCTCGTTATGCGTCTTCGCTTAGTCTCGAAAACAGAAATCTCTTTGAAAGCTCTGCTACCGATCTCCAAGTTTAGTTAGTCGTTCTCAACCAGCGTGAGCAAAAACGGAATGGAAGTATGAAACTTCACCTTTTAAAAAGAGTTCTTTGAAACCCTTTTATAGAAGTAATGCAGTGAAATAACAAAGTTAATTTAAAGCTTAGACATTGTTTTCGAGGCTGCGGCGGTTGTTATAAAATATTTACTAATCCTTTGTTCTGCTCAATATGTACCATTTAAGCTTTTGAAATACAAAGCAATTCTCTACCCATTTCCTTAGCTCTTTTTCAAACTAATAACCAACAAAAAGTAGATGAAACTTTTGAAAAACAACAGCTTCTATATCCAATAAATATTGATTGACTGACGTTTCAAAATTTAATTTTCTCTACAGATGCTTATCATTCCACTCACGAACGAAAAATAAACAGACCCATGTTGGCGTGTATGTACTCGTAGATATCTATGTAAAGGCAAGCTATTGGTTAATCCATTAGAGCTTTTGATAGACAGCTTTTGCAAAATATGTGGTATGGATTAATGACTCTACAAAAGTATCTATCAAATTTTTCGTTTAAAACTATAAAGTAGCACAGTTGAGTGGCTTAATGTCTTCATATGGGTTAATTTTGTGAAGCATTAGCCAAATAATGGGAACACAATTATAAATTCCGAAGTTTTCATAGAAAGAGTTTTGCAATGCTCTTGCAATCGCCTCTTCAGTGTTGTTTAAAAAATTTTTCAAATTCTTTAAGTACGAGCAGCCTTTTCACACTTTTCAGGAGTTTTATAGACAGGTTTTCTGAGCTACTTCAATAAATCAAAAGTTCAATCAAACCGAACAATGTATTTTATTCAGTTCTATCCATCAGCATCGATAACAGGATTAACTTCAAATCTTTTTTTTATCTATAAATACGCAATTACATATGTATAGAAAAATACATCAACATCTTACACATTCAACCAGTAAATGAGAATGTAAAAGTCCCAAAGCCAATTGCTAGAGCACATTACTAGCGCTCTTGTCGTCACTCTGACCGACACCCTTATATATCCGAGGCAAATCCGTTGCAGCAGCAGCTATGTCGCGCCCACATCATTATCATCTACCAATGTCAAGTATTTTAAGCCAATAAGATAAGATGGTTTATTACCAAAAAGGAGAGCAAATACAAAAAGGAGACCGAATTCGAAAGCATACAGCCAGACATAGTCTTGCATGCGTGGCTGCTCCCAGCCGTGTAGGAACCGTAATCGAGAAAGTGAAAGCTAAACAATTTCATTATTTCTCAAGTGGTTCTAAGTATGATTAGCCATGGATACTTTTCACTTCTGTCATCTCATTACTTTTAAATTGTGTGAAATCAACTAGCTGGAAACTAACTACATGTCGATTGTTTATAAGTTAAGCTGTAGCTAGCTCGTAAAGTATAAAGTGATATATGTGGCCAAGTTCTGCCCAGCGATTTTCGAGCCACCCCAGCAGGTTTCGAATTACCATGGCAAAAAAAGTGTTAGAAATTTATTTTATTTTTTATTTTATTTTTTTATAATTTATTTTATTCTATTTAATTTATTTTAATTCATTTTCTTTTATTTTATTTTATTTTATTTTATTTTTCTTTATTTTATTTCATTTTATTTTATTTTATTTCTCTTTATTTTATTTTATTTTATTTTTATTTATTTTGTTACATTTTATTTTATCTTAATTTATTTTATTTTATTTTATTTTATATTATTTTATTTTATTTTATTTTATTTTATTTTATTTTATTTTCTTTTGTTTTACTTTATTTTATTTTATATTATTTTATTCTATTCTATTTTATTTTATTTTAGTTTATTTTATTTTATTTTATTTTATTTTATTTTATTTTATTTTATTTTATTTTATTTTATTTTATTTTATTTTATTTTATTTTATATTATTTTATTTTATTTTATTTTATTTTATTTTATTTTATTTTATTTTATTTTATTTTATTTTATTTTATTTTATTTTATTTTATTTTATTTTATTTTATTTTATTTTATTTTATTTTGGTTCATTTTATCTTATTTTATTTTACTTTTTTATTTTTTTTTATTTTATGAAATGCTGTTTCTCATATATATTTGGTGTCATATATAACAATAAAATGAGTGACCCTTAACCCTTAGTAGCTCCTTCCACACCTTGAAATTAAAATCTGCTACTCTTTTGGAAAAATGATGCACAAATGCTTGTTACTAGCGGCTGTTTCAGGTTTCAGTAACTAAATAGGTAGTTAATGATGATGGTTAAATGATACCAGAAAAAAAAAACGAAAAACAAATTCCAAATGTAGATAAATACATACATAAATATAATATAAATGCACCAGCTGACACTAGTAGGAAAAGCACTACCAGCACCAGAAAGGCAAAAACTACGACAACGAAAGTTTTAGCCTCCTCTGTGCAAGCGCTCAAATAGGACAACGGCCCGATTATGTTTGTTGATTTGAATATGTGCTCAAGCGCTCATTTGGTGTTGATTTTTGAGTTTGGTATAGCAGTTAAATCGACAAGTAAAATCCCAAATGCAAATAACTTTTGAAAGGTACAAGCAGAGCAAACATAGCAGGATGAGCGCCCATACACACACAGAATATATGTGTTTATATACTGGAAGAATATGGTGAGAAAACTAACTGAGTGACATGACACGAAAGCTGCTAGCCAAAGTACTAAAGGGTTTAACGGATGTTGGCTACAGCTTGTCTACTATGAAATTTACACATGCACACATATATACATAAGTATGTACATATTTATATAAAGTAAATATGTTGTAGTCGATACGTTGCTGATAATAATGTCCAACATGATGCTGTATGATGGCGGGTGTTGATGTTACTCCCACATACGTAGCTTGCTTACATATTCGCAAAAAAATATTTAGTTTGTAATGAAAAAAATAAATAAATAAAAGTCTGGCTAAATACATATTTGTTAGAGCTCTGATGGTAACTAAAGTAGAAAATTGCAGTTGACTCAAGTTTGGCCAATACTTTTGGTCATTAATCAAAAATCCTGGATGTGCCTGGGTAGGTTAGTGGGTGTTAGCAAGGAAATACTGAGAAGTGCGAAAGTTGGTGTTTCGGAGAAATTGGATATTATATATACAAAAGTTATTTTTAATCTATGATCCAATCATGTGGCAATCACACGCAGTGAGAGGTGGAAGAGAGAGCGAAAGTATACAAGGAAGAGATAGTGGAAAACGAAGAGATATAGATGAGGAACGGATGGGAATAAGGAAGAGACGGTGGAACATGAAGAGGTTAAGGGAAGTGAACTGAAGAGAACAAGGAGGAGATGATGGAAAACGAGAAGGAAAAGCAGAGTAAGAGAAAAGGGTAAGAAAAAGGGATACAGAGAAATTGGAATAAAACTTCCAGTGGATGTAGGAATATGAATTTGTATAGGAATAGGGATAGGTATAACCAAGAGAAAAGCGGAAAGGGTAAAGAAAAACGAAGTTTTGAGGAATAATGAAAAGGAAAATGAAGCGGAAAAGGCAACAAAAACGAGGAAGAGTGTTTTGACGGAAGGCCAGGGAATGGGATAGAGAATGGAAAACCGAAAAGGTAAGGAAAAGTTAAAAAAAAATTAAAGACAAGAAGCAGGGGAAGCGAGAAAGAATAAAAGAGAGGGGGAGAAGGAGTGAAGTAGAGTTAGAGAGAGAGAGAGAGTGATTTTGCACCTCCTATACAATTAAGGCCGAATTTATTCTCCAATCTTGGTCGGCTGCTTCGCGTTTCTGCCTAGAAATTCGGGGGACCTACATGGCTGACCTATTCTCCGAACGGTATGTAAAAAAACGCACATTTTGCTGAGAAACGGTTTCATGGGAGAGAGAGAGGAAGAGAGAGTGAGAGTGAGAGGAAGAGTGAGAGGGAGTATGAAAATAGGGGGAGAGGAATAGGGCCATATTTGCCAAGTCCATATCCTCTATAAAAAGTATATATTGAAAATTAAAGTATGAGATTCTTTGATAATATATTGTAAACGAAACTTTGCATATCCGGAGCACTGCCACTACGCCAGTGAGCTAGTAAGCCATCTTCAGTTATAAATAAAAAAAAAACTATACAGGGTGGCTAATGAAAGCCGCTACCAAAAAAAAATTAAATAACTTTTTTTCTATTTAATGAATCTGGTTAATTTTTTTTTTACTTTGCAGATTGACTTTTACATTTAACAAAAATGGATAACTGGGACACTGAAACAAGAATTTGGATTGTCCGCCGCTATCACGCACTGTAGTCCGTAGTTTCGGTTCAAAGAGAGTATAGGCGCACGTTTGGCGGCAATCCTCCGAGCAGATGGACCATAATAAGACTTTTAAACAATTTTGCCGAGCATGGGACAGTCAACAGAAGACCTTACCATCGAAACCCTTCAGTTCGAACGGAGGAAACAATCGCTGCTGTAGCTGCTGCCATACAAAACAATCCACGTGTTTCGACAAGAAGCTTATCTGCTCAAATGGGTGTAAGCAGACAGTCATAACAGTCAATTATGCACAAAGATTTGGAATTATTCCCATATAAAATTCAAATGGCCAACAAACTGAACGCTGCAGACTTGCCGATTCGCTTGGAATTTTGCCAGAAGATGCTTCAAATGGTGGAAGAGGATAGAAACATGTTGAACTGTCTTTTCATGTCTGACGAGGCCCATTTCGATTTAAACGGCAACATAAACAAACAAAATTGTCGAATATGGAGTGCTTCCAACCCACAGATACTCCATGAGACGGAATTGCATCCACTTCGTGTCACAGTGTGGTGTGCAGTTTCATCACGCTGCATTGTCGGGCCCTACTTCTTCGAAGAAAACGGTCACACCGTTACGGTTACTGGAGACCGTTACTTGAGCATGTTGAGAGAGTTTTTCTATCCAGAATTACGCCGAATGAGAATTTCTTTCAACTCTGTGTGGTTTCAGCAAGATGGTGCAGCTCCTCATATAGCCCAACCTGTTATGACAGAATTGCGACGAAAATTTCCCAATAAGCTGATATCCTGAAACTCCACATTCCGTTGGCCACCCAGGTCGCCTGACCTTTTTGCACCTGACTTTTTCTTGTGGGGTTATTGCAAACAGGAAGTCTTCAAAGCAAAACCAACAAATTTGAATGAACTAAGGCAATCCATTCGAGAAACAATTGCGGCTATTCCTGTCTCAACTCTCCAAGCAGTAATGAACAACTTTTTGGTAAGATGCCGCACATGCATCGACGAGCAGGGGGGGCATTTAAATTCCATTATTTTTAAAACTAATTAAGCTATATTTAATAAAATTTAATGAGCTTTAACATGAATAAAAGAAAAATGAATTCCATACACTAAAAAAAAAATTATTTGAGTTTCTTAATGTAGCAAAATTCATCAGCCACCCTGTATGTAAATATGTGTTAAAGGATTTTAAATCAGCTTTGAGTAGACACAGCTATATATGCAATATTAATGAGGCTATCTATACACACAAACATGACAAGGTTGTACTGCAACCCAAAATAACTTGAGAGGCAACAGCTTGCTTGTTTACATAGTTCACTGTATGTGTATGTTTATGTCTTTATCTCTATTAGATAGTAGCTTCTTCTGAAATATGAGATTAAAATTACGAACAGTGCTTTTTGATAAAACTGATCCCTAAGCACACATATTGTCTAAGAATAGTTGCTTTTCGGAAGAGTCAAAAGCCACAACCAAACCACATGGCTAAAAAAGGTCTATGTGAATGAAGCTTGAAATGTGTGCTTAGTCTGACAAGCACTGAAAGGTCAAACAGCACCAATCGTTACATAGAAAGCAAACTGAAATATGTAAAACATAGCAACACATCAATTTCAATGTAAACGCATGCGAGCAAAATCTGCTCTTCGCTTATGGTGAAATACGATTTTTTGCTTAAGTTGCTGTCTGCTTGACAGACAACAAACTAAAAAAAGGCTTTGAAAGTTGGCTCAGACTGTTTTAATGATAGCCAGCCGTGGACCTATTGAAAGCCCTCTTTGTTGTTGTAAAACTTTTGTCATGCATATGTCCACATATGCGCTTCCTAATGTAATTTCATAGTATGAGTTTCCAGTATAATTGAAGAGGAAAAATGTTTTTCTGCTTTATAATTATTATTATTGGTGTCTAGTTTTTGAAGTTTTAATTTTTCCTGCCAGACAACAACAATTAAGTCTTGCACCTTTCAGGCTGAAATGTAGGCGGATTTTGTTGTCTCTGCTCAATGCATGTTGCACAAGTCTTTGTGTTCTTTTTGGTGTCAAACTAACCTTTTTACCTTTACTTTTTTCTCCGCTCTAACTTATGCTAAAATCAGTTTTGTGGAGTATGTTTCGTTTGATCTCATATTCGACATATTGCTAATAACTTAATGAAAGAGCAAGTGTACTTTTTGTGTTGTAATAGCCGACTTTTTTGTCGTAAACACTTAGGAAGTTATGAATAAAATAAAAACAATTAATTAATATTTGAAATTTTCTTTAAAAATCAAATATGAACTTATGGCTTGCCAGATAGAAACCGAAACTAAAGCGCTTTAATTCTTTCTGCCAGCTTTTATTGTTGCTTTGAATTAATATATTTGAAGTAAAACCTCAAAATCGTTCGGCGTTCTTAAGTGAATGAATTTTTTATTTTCCAAATTTTTTTTTTAAGTTATTTAAGAATAAGCAGCAAAACATTCTTAACCTCTTCGGGTATAATGTCCACATATGTGGACAAAAGTTTTCTTTATAAAATAACTTTCAATATTTCATTATTCTTCTCAAACAATATAACAATTTATTGGGAACATATTCGCTCGCTTTTCTACATTTTTAGTTTCTCTCTTTACTTCTTCTGTCGCGTTCATTTCATACGATATTTTCAAATGGACTGAAATATGCAAGATTGGATCATATTTTGTCACAAGTGAGTCAATACTTTTTTGTGTACACATAAACACTTTTACTTTTTTTTTAATATATATTTATTTATTTTTAATAGAAAAACATTAAAATAGCTTTTTCTTTTTATTACATAAGAATATTTTGTTTTATTTTGCAGTTATATTAAAAATTTTAAATTTCGAAAAACTGTTTTTAGTATAAAAAAAAATGACAAAAAAAATTTTGTTTGAAATAAACTCTTCAGAGACCAGTTATTAAAAATAAGTCATATACAATTATATTTTCGAGCGTATTTTCGGTGCGGGATTGAAGAACTTAAAGTCATATAGGACGGAAAAAGTTGTGTCCTAGAATCTTTTCTTGAAACATACCTCAAAACAGTTCCACAGCACTCTAAATAGACTGTAATTTTGGCTTCCGATTTTGGACAGCTCGATTATAATAGCCAGAGTATTAAAGGTTCTAGAAAAATATTCACCCAAAAATGTATTTGTAAAAAAAAAACCTATTCCGTCAGTCCAGACAACAAAAAGGAAAATAGTTTGCCTTGAATAATAAAAAAAATGTTCAGTTGTTATTCCAGAAACTCAAGTAACGTGTACCTTCGCAACTCCACCATGACGGGCATAGTTGTGCCAAATCAGCTTTAATTTATATAGCCTACTTGAAGGGGGAGCAACCAAAAATGTTTACCAACAACAACGTATAATTATCCTATTCGCCTAAAAGTATGCAGGTTCTAAGACCTCACACCTAGACGGAGAATCATATTCAAAATGCTTAAAAATTTAACCTCACGGCACAAACTGGCGCACGTTTTGATACACTTTATTAGTAGGCGTGACTCACTGTTTATCCAGGATGGTGTTTAAATTAGAGTTTTCGCCACGGTTAGCCATAGCAGGTGACGTTCTTGTCATCACAAATGCACTGGTACAGTGGGTATGATAGGGCACGGGGTATTTTAACGACTGAAATTAATCGAAACAGACATAAAGTTCGTTCGTTCAAGCACTTGTGGTGAGTACACCCAATGAAAGTGAGCTTAAAAGCCTTTCGACCACGTTTATTTTTATTGTAAAAATTTTTGGAGTGCGTTTACAAATACAGCTATGTATTTAGTTTTCGACTGAACCAAGTTAGACTTTCATGGTAGCGTTTTTTATTCGAGCAAATTTGTGACTAGCAATTCTTCAAAAATATGTATGCTGAGATCACTTCACTTAGGGGATAGTTCGAACTGGCAAGGATCGTTTCGATACGATTATACATGGGCTGGCAGTTTCATCTTATATCTGATGTCGTTAGTACAGTAGCAGACCTTGAGTTATCAATAGGCTTGATCAAATGAAATATAATAAAAATACTGCAAACCTTTTGTCGTGGCTATGGTACTATTGCATTTTATTAGTTTTTGTTGCCTTGCAGAATCACAGACAATATCACAGTATACATATTTCATCTATGTATATGTATCTATCAAATTCCTCAGCCATGGAAACTTATGTTGTCAAACGTTTTTTTAATGCATAATAAACTACAATTGAGTTATTATCTTTTTTTGCTGCCATTAATAAGATATACATACCACAAATACTATAAAACAGCAACACTTAAATAGAATGGCTTGCGTTTAATAAAATCCCAATCTGTATCTCTTTTAATGCCGCGTCGTGGGTTACACTTTAATTCGTCATAAAATTGCACAAACTTCTTGCTATAAAAATATGAATTGATGTGATAAAAATAGCCAATTTTTTTTTTTTTTTTTGTTGCAGTGATGGGAATAGTATCATACGAAATTTAGTTTGATTTATTGAATACATATGTCTAAGCTCTATGGAGGGCGAGTAGTTTTTTTTGAGTTATTTTTTTTATTTTATTTTATTATTTATATTATATTATTGGTTTAGAGAGGAAAAGGGGGTGTGCGGAGCACATGTTAAATAGGGAGTCCTTTTCTAATATTCATTTAATTATTATTTTATTTATTTAAATTATTTGGTCTATATAGAACGGGGTGCGGTGCACCTGTTACACCTTGTATGTATTAATTGGGAGCGAGCACTGTTGGCTCTGAGGCATTGCACGGGATTGGCTTCCTCATTTTCGTTCTGAAAAACCCCGGCTTGGGATTACAAAACATAAACTATATATTTGGGATATTTTATAAGCTGCTTGCGAATTACAAGAGAGTGCAGCGCAAATAAAATAGACGAAGTAAATCGTTATAGCTTATGTCGCTTAAACAACATAGTACGGTGCAACGCAGCGCATTGTTCCGCTTAACAACTAATAAGAGAAATTGCTAAAATAAACTTAGGCCAAAGAAACTTTTGTAGCGCAAATTACAAGCAGTACAAAGTTTTTTTTTTTGTAATTAATGTTTGTACAAAATATAGTGAACTGCATTATTGTTAAAACAAAAGACACTTAATCGCTCACAAAGAGTAGTGTCTCAGAACTTATAATAGGCTGAGTCCAATTTTATTTATTTTTATAACTCCGAAACCAGTTGAGAAATGGAATTTAATCACATCGCTTGTTACATCACTCACTACCACCTTACGTTTGATACCCATATTGTACTAGCACATTTTGGGTCACCCTGGTCTGCATATTGGTAGATAACTCTTAAACTGGTCGAGTTGTCGAAATAAGAGATATCTTTAACTGAAGACTAGGCATCCAGTAAAATCACGGTGTAAACTGCATTCGATTTTATACAGAAGTTTTTGTGTGATACGCGAACAAACATACAGAGATACCGACAAAAAATCTAAAAACTGTTACTTTTATTGCTCTATTGGATACGTAATGAAGCCTTCAATAAGTTTTTCTTAAATATCTGCAATGTACAGACTGTTTTATTATATGTAGAGATTGAAGCGGTGGCCCATAAAAAAAATTATTTTGATTCTTAGCGACCCTCCTAATGTACATACAAAGCATGGTAGCTTCAAGTGAAGTTGGGAAAGTTAAAGCAACACCAGCTACCAAGCACACATAAATACTTTAATATACATATTTGTCATCTGAACCACATATGCCGCACGTATTTCATGCAGTCATTCCAGGAGGTTAAGCGCTTCCTTTTTTATATTTGGTAAATGGAGCAAAAGAATGTCGACATATCTGTTTGGGAGTAAAGCAAACGACTTTTTATATGGTGCACTTCCGCATATATACACACACATACACCTACTACAAACAAACACATATGTGATAGTAATGCATCCCTTTAAAAATATACGCACGTAGGCAATTTTTATGAACCAGAACTTGCGTCTGTGTAGCGTAGGCACATATGTGAATTGTAAATTTTATAACGCAATTTTAAAACTCCAACTAGTGTTGTAAAGCTTAGAGGGATTATTAGTTATGTAAATGCATATTGCTTGTATGAAGGTTTATGTGCGTGTTTTACTGTTTGACTTGCAATTTACATTTTCATTGCCTTTACACCTGCGAAGCCAACCCCAACAATTTGCGGTGGAGCTTGAACTCAAATTGAAAGGCGAACTCTGGGAACACTTTTACATATGTATGTTTGTATGTGTGACAGCGTAGGCGTTTGAAATTTATTAAAAAAACTCCTCACAATGTAAATACGAGCATGTAAAATGGAAGAGCTTTCACTCCTGTGTTTATTATTATTATTATCCTCAACTGCGTAGACCTAAGTAAATTTTTTATAATAAATTTTTTTTTAATTTTTTCATTGAATTTTTTGTTGCACATATAATTTTTTTTTGCTTTTTAGCAATTTGGACTTCATCGCCATATATATATATTTTTTTTTGTTAATTAAAAATTTTTTTTTTTAATTATTATTCGTTTTCTTTTTAATTTTTTTAAATTTTTAATATTTTTATTATTATTATTATTATAGTTTAGCTCTGATTGGAATATTAGAGTTAAAGAGAACGAGCATTTATAATTTTGTCTATTTTTATGTATTTTTTTTAAAGTTTCTTAATTTTTGTTGCTTTTTGCCATTTAGACATTTCATTTAGATATTTTGTTTGGGTTTTTAAATTTACATTTTTTGTTTTACTTCATTCAGTTTTTTACTGCTTATTTAAAAAAAATTTTTCTGTTACTTTTTTTATTTGTTTACATTCTTTTAAAATTTTCTTTATTACTTTTTGCCATTTGGATATGATCCTCATTTATATTTTTTCCTTTTTAGCGTTTAAATTTTTTTTTTGTACTTTTTATATATATTTTTATTTTTTTTTTTAATTTTGTCCATTTTTATGTTCCTTTTTTTCGTTTTGCCTTTAGACACTTCATGTAAATATTTTTTCAAGCTTTTTAAATTTTTATTCTATTGTTTTACTTTTTTTTTGAATTGTTTATTTAATTTTTTTATTTTTATATAAAATTTTTTTTTCTTTCTGCCATTTAGACTGCATTTATAATAATTTTTTTTTTCGGGGTATCAAATATATATTTTTTTTTACATTTTTTCCATTTTTCGTTTTATTTTTTCCTTTTTTTACTTCTTCATAATTTTTTTTGCTTTTCGTTAGTTGGACTTCATTTCTTCATTTGAATAAGTGAAATATTATTATTTACATATTTTTTTTTTGTCTTTTTAAATAAAAAAATTTTTTTTGTGAGTTTTTACGAGCCCAAGTCCAGTTGATTATAACCTTTAATCAATTAATTAATTTAATTTTTGATTTGTTTTTTTTTTTTTTGAATTTTGTTTTCGGTATATTTTGCTCTTATTAAATTTTTTTTGTTTTCCTTTTTTTAACTATTTTAAATTTTTTTACTTTTTGCCATTTGGACTTTATTTCAACACTTCAAATATGAGTGAAGACTTCATTAACCAATTTTTTTGTGTTTTAAATTTTTTTTACTTTTATGTTTTAATTTTGGTTTTAGTACTTGCTAACAAATTTTATATAAACATGGTTTTCACGCAGGAAAAATTAACTCCAACTTTGTTGGTAAAGCACATAGCTGAGTATATAATGTTATGTTCCACATAAATTAACGCTTCCTTCTTCTTGTTTTTTTTTTTTTTTTTGTTTATGTTTGAGTTGAGCCAACCCTTGCTGCATATTTGCTAAAGGAAATACACGCTTAATGGTTTTAAACAAATAAAGGTGGCATATATAAAATTGAAAAATGCAATGGCTTTACTGCGTAGTCATAAAAGTATCTAAAGGTGGCTTGTGTATGTTTCAAATAAGAGCGTATACTTTTCTTCTGCCAGCAAACTCTTCTACTGCAGGCTTAGTCTTCAAAGCCAACACACAAATCCATATTTTTGATAGCGCTATGCGATATATACATTAAGGTGTTCTTTAAACTACAAAAAAAATTGTATCCCTGACTCAGCGTGTATCCCTGACTAAGCACGACATCTAAGTTATGCTGCAGGCAGTCGGGGCAGGATTGCCCAAGTGGCCGTTAAGTATTTGTCAGTTTTGTTATGATAACGAAATTCTAAAAAGGATCACTGTAATGTGTATATGCTTTCTTATTTCCATTTAAAATAATATTTACGGAAGCATAAAAACGCAAATGACATATGCTCAAGTCATATAAGGAAATAACTCCAAAGCACTTATGTCTCAAGGTAGTGGCTAAAGAAGTTCTTTATAAGATCTTTAAATTTTGTGGCTAACTCTGTATGTTAAAATATTTTTGATTAGATGTTGGTGATGTAGTCGTTTTTCAAAGAACGAGGGAGCGAGCATAAAAATATGCCTCCGGATAACTGATAAAAGCGTAAAAAGCTTAAGCCAAACAGAAGCTAGAACAACAGTTAATAAAATCTTTGTCGGCTTGTCTGTATGGCTTTATACGCATCACACACAACATTTTTCATGGAAATAATTGCAATTCTAGAACCTTTTTTACCACAGGGAACGGTTTTGTACCCGCTGAGTTTATTTTGGCCAATAAAAGTCGTTCAAAATCTCTAAATATAATAAAATTGTAAATGGTCGTGGTTTGTATATTGCAGATATTTAAGAGAAATCGATAGCAGGGAATATTATTAAGCCAATAGCAGCCAAATCAATAGTTTTTAGAATTTTAGTCTGTCTGTATGTTTGGTCGAGCCGAGCATCACTCAAAAACTGCTTAATTCCATTACTATACGTTTAACTTAAAATTTAGGATGCCATTTGTACCAGTAGCTCGACCACTTTCCGAGATATCGACCAATATGTGGACCAAGGTGACCCAAAATGTGTTTGTACAATATGGGTATCGAAGGTGCTAAGGATTGCTGCAATAAGTCTATTATTAGCTCTGACACACAGCGAGGCGGGCCGGGTTTACTAATAGTTTAATATTTATTGCAAGCTTTATTGTAAACAAGTGTAATTAAAAATTTTGTATTTTTTGGGAAACCCCGAACAAAAGTTCAAAGCGAATTTCGAAGAAAAAATTTCCAGAATGTAATGTCTTCAAAGTCAGATAAAAGGCAAAGGGGGACAAAAAGGAAAGGACAAAAGAAACATACGTGCTTTGAGTAACTAGGCAGAGAACTGTGAAATATAAGTAGACGTGAAAATTGAAGATTATTAGGAATTAGGAGAAGAAAAGGCAGCTAATGTCTAAGAGAAAGAAGGCTAAAAAGAAAAGCGAGGTAAACATAAGGGGAAGAGAATAGTGAAGCTAAGCTTGAGCAGGGTAAAGCCTAAAATTTTTGAAATAAATTCAAGTCAATCTTCGGGTAGTGTAACTGTTGGCGGCTCTTCTAAATTCATGAACTTGAATACAAATTTTCATGGTGGGCAAGTTGCACATATTTTGGCTCACCCTTGTCCACATTTTGGGCGTTAACTCCGAAATAAGCGGTATTTTAAATGTTAAGTTAGAAGTTTAATCCAAATCTATTCGACAGACCAAAATGAAAATAAACGGTTGACTTGGATTCCACTAGCTCAACAAGATCCCTTCTATAAATTTTTCTTGAAGGTCTGCAATCTAAGGACCTATACCTGTACAATTTTAAAATATATAGAGATTTAATTAACATCTAAGTTGAAAATATGAAATAGTTGAAAACGCTGCAGAACCGCACGCATAGCTCTATAGAATTGGTTCTATAAATTCCCTGCACCTCACATCACTAGCAAATAGGTATACGGCAGATAATTACTTCTGAAGGAATTTTGCTACCTTTTTTCTTTGTTTATTTGTATGCTTGATGTTTGCTCCATTATTTATATATTTGTGTGTGTTTTTAATTAAATTTTCCCCTTGATTTGCTCAAGTTGTCTCTAATGAAGTTGCACTCACCCACCTCATAGGTAGTAGACTGGCGCTTTTTGTTTCAAGTGCTTTTTATTGAAGTGGCATAAGCAGACATAACTGCTTTTATGTTGCCTTTCATACACATGTGCTTATATATTGTGCATTTCATAGTTATAGCATAAACATAAAGTAAAATAAAATAAAATAAAATAAAATATAATAAAATAAAATATAATAAAATAAAATATAATAAAATAAAATAAAATAAAATAAAATAAAATAAAATAAAATAAAATAAAATAAAATAAAATAAAATTAAATTAAATAAAGCAAAATAAAACAAAATAGAATAGAATAAAATAAAATAAAATAATATAAAATAAAATAAAATAAAAAGAAATAAAATAAAATAATATAATATAGTATGAATTAGAATAGGACAAGTTTAAATTATATAAAATAAGATAAAGTAAAATAAAATAAAATAAGTAAAGCAAAATAAAATAAAATATAATAAAATAAAATAAAATAAAATAAAATAAAATAAAATAAAATAAAATAAAATAAAATAAAATAAAATAAAATAAAGTAAAATAAAATATAATAAAATAAAATAAAATAATATAAAATAAAATAAAGTAAAATGAAATAAAATAAAATAAAATTAAATAAAATTATATAAAATAAAAGAAAATAAAATAATATGAGTTAAAATAAAATAAAGCAAAATAAAGTAAAATAAAATAAAATAAAATAGAATAAAATAAAATAAAAGAAAATAGAATAAAATAAAATAAAATAAAATAAAATAAAAAAAAATAATATAATATGAATTAGAATAGGACAAGTTTAAATTATATACAAGAAAATAAAATTAAATTAAATTAAATAAAGCAAAATAAAATAAAGTAAAACCAAATAAAATAAAAATACCGAAGAAACGCAAAGGAAGGAAGAGTAGAGAAAACGGGCAGTGAAGAGAAAAGGTGAAGAAAAGGAAAAGCAAGCATAAACAGAAAAGTAATCAAGGAAAATAAATGCTAAACATAAGAGCAGCAAATAATTAAAGTAAAATAAAGTTTCGTGGTTGAATGTCAACCACGGTTAGGTTTGTAATGATTAAAACGCTAAAATTCCGAGTGTGCTATTGCTATGAAACGCAGTATATGTCGCTCTAACAAGCAGCATGTGTTTACTTGAAGGCATGTAAACTCTTATAAATAAACGTAAATTTCAGCCAGTTTTTGCTACTTCTTTTTAATTGAGTGTTTCTTCATATTTTTTATATTAAATACTCGTAAATGTGCTGCTGCTGATTATGATTTTGCTACTTGCAACACGTGTGCGTGATGGAGTACGACATCGTAACAAAGGCGGCACTTAAGCATGTTGCTTCCACGTAGAAAGTGGATTTATTATAAAGAAAAAAATTAGCATTTCAACAATATCTTTTATTTCTTCTTGGTGAGATAACAAATTTCAATTTCTTTCAAAATGTGTCAAACGTTTAGCAGTTAAGATTGTAGCTGGTGTTTTAAGAACGGACTAATTATGTGAAAAAGAAGTGATACTTTAGAACGCAGTCATTCATATTTATATTCGCATTTACGAATATAGAATTAAAATCAAATTGATTAAGGAGCTCTTATATACAGTCAGTGAAGGCTCTTATATTTATTTTGGTTATCATTTAGCGACTTTTGTATGAATAAAATTAAAATTAAATTTGCCTATGGTAACCATATGTGAACTTGTCGCTTGCAAGATAACAAAAAGAATTGTGAAGACTTAAAATTTTTTTCTCCTGGTTTATTTTCGTTTTTTTTTGTATAAAAAATTTAGCTAGCAACGAAATAGCGAATAAAAAACGTCAATTATTTTATTTTTATTTCCTAATTCTTCACACTACGATTTAGAAAATAAAGATTAAATTGGATATTTGTAAGAGGTATATTTGTAATATGCTTAGTTTTAAATTATAGTTATTTATATATTTCCTACAGGGTTGTAGTTACGCAGCGTTTGGAGAAGGGATGTAGTAATAAACTACGTAAGTGTAACTAGAACTTTTATGTTGTGGCCCACAAAGGCTGGGGGTGGCCCAAAATACACTCAAACTACATATATACAGGGTGGCTGATGAATTTTGCTACATTAAGAAACTCAAATAATTTTTTTTTTCAGTGTATGGAATTCATTTTTCTTTTATTCATGTTAAAGCTCATTAAATTTTATTAAATAAAGCTTAATTAGTTTTAAAAATAATGGAATTTAAATGCCCCCCCTGCTCGTCGATGCATGTGCGGCATCTTACAAAAAAGTTGTTCATTACTGCTTGGAGAGTTGAGACAGGAATAGCCGCAATTGTTTCTCGAATGGATTGCCTTAGTTCATTCAAATTTGTTGGTTTTGCTTTGAAGACTTCCTGTTTGCAATAACCCCACAAGAAAAAGTCAGGTGCAGTAAGGTCAGGCAACCTGGGTGGCCAACGGAATGTGGAGTTTCTGGATATCAGCTTATTGGGCACGAAGTGGATGCAATTCCGTCTCATGGAGTTTCTGTGGGTTGGAAGCACTCCATATTTGACAATTTTGTTTGTTTATGTTGCCGTTTAAATCGAAATGGGCCTCGTCAGACATGAAAAGACAGTTCAACATGTTTCCATCCTCTTCCACCATTTGAAGCATCTTCTGGCAAAATTCCAAGCGAATCGGCAAGTCTGCAGCGTTCAGTTTGTTGGCCATTTGAATTTTATATGGGAATAAGTCCAAATCTTTGTGCATAATTGACTGTAATGACTGTCTGCTTACACCCATTTGAGCAGATAAGCTTCTTGTCGAAACACGTGGATTGTTTTGTATGGCAGCAGCTACAGCAGCGATTGTTTCCTCCGTTCGAACTGAAGGGTTTCGATGGTAAGGTCTTCTGTTGACTGTCCCATGCTCGGCAAAATTGTTTACAAGTCTTATTATGGTCCATCTGCTCGGAGGATTGCCGCCAAACGTGCGCCTACACTCTCTTTGAACCGAAACTACGGACTCCAGTGCGTGATAGCGGTGGACAATCCAAATTCTTGTTTCAGTGTCCCAGTTATCCATTTTTGTTAAATGTAAAAGCCAATCTGCAAAATAAAAAAAAATTAACCAGATTCATTAAATAGAAAAAAAGTTATTTAATTTTTTTTTGGTAGCGGCTTTCATTAGCCACCCTGTACATCAACCTACTTGCTTAGTCTCAGATGGCAATACGCAGTAAAATTTACAATTCTTAACAATGTTGCAAATTCGACTGAATTTTTAATGAATCCGTGCAGCAATTTTATGGTCGCTTTCGAATGATCAAACGTACGTTTTGTGTGTTAGCGACATTCCCTTTTGACCAAAAAGGAACGCATACATACGCATGCGAGAATGCTCCCCCAATTACTTTGAGTGCGTACATTTGTACTTACTTACAAGAAGATTCCATTATAATCATCATCACCTTTAACAGCCAACAACAAGAACAACACAAACACCAACAGCATCACTCCTCAATTACTTATGTATGCATGTACATAGATATATATATATAACAGATATAACCAAAGCATTTACACGCATAACGTTTTTGTGGTTATATTCAAAACGTGTTCAAGCATAAAAATTCTGAAATTGCCATAAAAAATTGTGTAATCGCTGAAGCTACACAGCAGCATTGGCGCGTTTATGCTGTCCTTGGTGTTGTTATTCGTAAACTGTTGGTGACTCTGATGATGGCATACATACAAACATACACACGCGTAGTCATCATCAGCAGCAGCATCATTGGTGTACGTGTGTGAGTTTGTTTTGTTTGTATGCTGGACCGCTATTTTCCTCTTGTTGCCACTTCACTTAGCGGTTTGTTGATTCATTTACTCACACTTATTTTGTTTGTTGTTTTTTTATACTTAGACTTTGTAAATATGTAAACCTTTTGCATGTGTATATGTTGCTATACTTAATGAATTGGAAATGACTATAATTTTTACAAATTGAAGTTTGGGTGGTGACCGCAAAAGTAAATGTAGATGGTGCGTCGTGGATTCTATCTGCTTGTTCAAACCAATTTCAAAAATGATATATTCGTTTATTTTCAATCTACAGCCAGTTTCACGAAAGCAATTCAATAAAAAATTTTGCATTTAAATTTTTTCATTGAGCCGGTTTTATAGCGAAACACAAAAAAATAAGAGAAAAAGAAAAAAAATAGGAGAAAAAAAAAAATAAAATAAGAAAAAAAAAATTTTAAATAAACACAAGTCAAATCAAAGAAACAAAATAATATTAAATACAAGAAAAATATAATAAAATAAAATAAAAGAAAATAAAGAAAAATAAAATAAAATAAAATAAAATAAAATAAAATAAAATAAAATAAGATAAAATAAAATAAGATAAAATAAAATAAGATAAAATAAAATAAAAGAAAAGAAAAGAAAAGAAAAGAAAAGAAAAGAAAAGAAAAGAACAAAAAAGTAATAATTAAAATAAAAGAAAATAAAAAACTTTTAATAATTAATTAAAAATGATTATTAAAAATAAAAACAATAATAATTTTCATAAAAATTCAAAAAGTGAAAAAGTATTATTCTTGGCCTTGAGCTCGTTTTATGGATACTTTAAAATAAAATAAAATAAAATAATAGAAAATAAAATAAAATAAAATAAAATAAAGTAAAAAAATAAAAAATAAAATAAAATAAACTAAAACACAATAAAGTAAAACAAAATAAAATAAAATAAGATAAAAAAAAATTAAAAAAAATAAAATAAAATAAATAAAATAAAATAAAATAAAAAAAAAATAAAAAATAAAATAAAATAAAATACAAAAAAATAAAAAAAATTTAATAATATAAATGAAACGAAAAATTATAGTTATAAATTAAAAAAAAATCAAATCAAATAAAAGAAAAGTATTTTAAATAAAATTAAAACAAGTAAGGAAAGGGCTGTCTTCGACTGTGTCGAAGACTTTATACCTTTTATGTATAGGCATCATGGTTTTAAGTGTCCGTTCCTTACTTACAGTTAGTACAAACTCTGCAAAACTGTTAATTTAAAGATACATAGCCCAAACCCCATTTATCGGAACAATCGATTGTATGGGAGCTATATGTTATGTAAGTCCGATCTGGCTGATTTTCACTACACGCATTACATATATAATAAGTACCAAACCTGCGAAACTTCACGTTTCTATCTTTTTAATTCCAAAATTTATAGGCCATGGACATGGCTAAATTAACTCAGCTCATCGCCTTGAGCATTTCGGTATACTTATTGGTAGGTCTATCTCTTCTTCTTCTCATACTTACAAACATCGGACCAAAGTTATAATACCATTTCATGTTCTTGAAAGGTCTAAAAGTTGTAATATAAATAAATGAACCTATTCTTTCTTGGTCTGCTCCATTTTAGCTACTTAAATGGCGTACGTTGCAATAAGCGCCTTCATTTGTCAAGAGACTGTCAAACCAACTGTCAAAGTGTTATACTTGTTTCTTTCAGAAAAACAAAATCAAGAGCACCAATAACAATAAATCTAAAGAGAAATGCTAAGCAGCCGGCGCCCTTCACGCTGATGAGCAAATCTATAACTAAAACGCAGCTTCGTAACAGAACAGCGCACTAAATCGACAAACGCTATTTGTGAAATGTTGCAAGTGCATTAGTTGCAGTAATTTGTACCCCTCTATACGGCCGCTTATACAATTTCAAGTTCTTTAAATTTTTTTTTGTTTTCTTTGCAAACCAATTGACAACTCAAAGAAAGTTTGCCAGTTTGTGTTTACAAGCATCTTTGACATGTTGCAACTGCAACACTGTAACACTTACTTGCCACATGCCACCACGATAGATGGCATTACGTAGCACGAGCTAAGGGCTTTAGGCTTGAGGGCATAAGAAACTAAGAAAAAAAAAATTTTTTAAAAGCTTAGGAGTAAACGCTTAGGGGGCCACAAGAAGCAGCACCGCACAAAGCAATTCTATGAAATCAATTTTGTTTGCAAATACTTGTATATGTTTGTATATTTGTGTTGTGCATACACTCATTTGTTCGTTTGTTTTCGCCTGCAGTTGCACTTTACAATATTTTCTTAGCACAATTTAGTTGCGCACTCTCATTTTATTTTTTGTTTGACTCAAAGGCAAAAGTGGCAAATAAGTTTTGCCAATTTGTATGCCAATTGCTTGCTACCCGGGTTTTTCTTGGCGTCCTACTTCCTTTGTCATTGCTTTTGGTTATTGTTACTGTTGCTGCAGGGATTGTGTGCCCCTATCGCGTACACGTGCGCTCACACACACATGAACATGCATACAAAGGAGAAATGCTTTTTGCTTTCGTTCGCAATCATTTTGTTTGAGTAAGCGACAATTTTGCAATTTCCAAGACAAATAAGTTGTTGCTGCTTAACGTTAATCTTAGAAAAACACCCTAACAATTTCTTTTGATTCCGTCTTTTTTGAGTGTTTAGTCTCTTATGCGCTATTAGAAAAGTAACTTTTGTAGTGGAAATACAGAAAAAGAACTTTGATCCACTCGACACCTTTCTCTATATAAAAAGAGATTCCGATAAGGTCACAAGCCGAGGCTGAGACCCTAATACGTATAAGGCAGCATCCTTCGCTGTTGGAATTCGTGAGGTAACTCCTGACTAGGAAAACTATCCAATCTAAGACCTCAATAGTGCGATAGTCCATTCAGGAGTACCCCATAAGGAGGAGCCCTATCCCCCCTGTTGTGGCACCTAAAGGTTAACAACCTACTTCTGAAGCTGGGACCGAGCTGAAAATTAACTGTTTTAATCGACAGCATCGCTTTTGCGTCGACCGAAAAGGTTTTTCAAAGTCTAGGTGAACTACTACTACGGTTTTTCTCAACAAAAATACTCCCCAAAGGTGGGAATGTGGTCTAAAGCGACTGTCCTTTGCTGGATATGAACCCAGTTCACTAAGGTACTCTCTTACGGTATATGCTGCACTGTCGCCGGAGCTATTTTATATAAGCAGTGGAACCTTCTAGGTCATCTCACCTCTTGCTTTCGTAAGGAAGAAAAAGGTTGTTTATGAAAGGAGAGAGTCCAACCAACAATTTGCATGTCATTACCCTTTGTGAATTTTAGTCGCCCCTTACGACCGGTATGCCTAGCCGCGTGTATATTCTAAGTCCCTAACCCGCTGGGGTAATGGCTTTCAACTTCGTGGAAACCTGTTGCAAAAAACTGGGCCTGAAATGAATCCCTACAAAACGAAAATGGTTCTTTTCAGAAGAAATTAGAAGGTACGAGCCATTTGTCCCCCACTCGCAAATGGTGTGAAATTCAAACTTTGCCTAGAATGAGAGTACCTCGGCGCCATTTCGGAAAGTTAAATTAACTGGAACAAACATGCTGAGAACACATCCAGAAAGGCATTTAATGCCTGTTATGCCTCTAAAGTAAAAGAGGGTAAAAGATGGGGTGTAAATACTTGCATAATGCACTGGTAGTACACAGCGGTAGTGACACAAATCCATTTCTACGGTATTTACGATGTGTTGACCATATTTCGCACGAAACACTATGATGCACAGAATAAAGTAAAATAAAATAAAATGAAATAAAATAAAATAAAATAAAATAAAATTAAAAAAAATAAAATGAAATAAAATACAATCAAGTAAAATAAAATTAAATTCAATAAAATAAAACAAAATTATATAAAATAAAATAAAATAAAATAAAATAAAATAAAATAAAATAAAATAAAATAAAATAAAATAAAATAAAACAAAATAAAATAAAGTAAAATAAAATAAAATAAAACAAAATAAAATAAAGTAAAATAAAATAAAATTAAATAAAATAAAACAAAATAATATAAAAAAAAATGATGTAAAATAAAATAAAGAAAAATAAAATAAAATAAAATGATATAATGCGTTCCAAAATTTCTGAAATTGAAATTGAAGAAGCTAAGCAGCTTCCGAAATGGATCTTTAAGAAAAGTTGTGGCAGTTGTCTCGAAACATTTTTCCTACTCTAATAATAATTAATTAAAAATGATTATTATAAAATAAAAACAATAATAATTTTCATAAAAATTCAAAAAGTGAAAAATTATTATTCTTGGACTTGAGGTCGTTTCATGAATACTTGAAAGTGAAATAAAATAAAATAAAATAAAGTAAAATAAAATAAAATAAAATAAAATAAAATGAAATAAAATAAAATAAAATAAAATAAAATAAAATAAAATTTAATTAAATTAAATTAAATTAAACTAAATAAAATAAAACAACATAAAATAAAATAAAGTAAAATAAAATAAAATAAAAAAAATAAAATAAAATAAAAAAAATAAAATAAAATTTAATTAAATTAAATTAAATAAAATAAAATAAAACAACATAAAATAAAATAAAGTCAAATAAAATAAAATAAAATAAAATAAAATAAAATAAAATAAAATAAAATAAAATAAAATAAAATAAAATAAAACAAAATAAAATAAAATAATATAAAATAAAATAAAATAAAATAAAATAAAATAAAATAAAATAAAATAAAATAATATAAAATAAAATAAAATAAAACAAAATAATATAAAATAAAATGATATAAAATAGAATATAACAAAAAAAGGAAATAAAATAAAATAAAATAACCCAGCTTTTTATAGCTTTCCCTATGCATTAAAACTTAAATAGTAAAACAAACTCCATACACACTAAGCTCTTAAGAATTCCCCCACAATGCCTGGGATGACTCATTTCCAAAAACATTCATTTGGCACACACACATCCACGAAACAAAACTAACGACCACCAGGCAGTAAGTATGGTATGTCATATGGCACGCCGACAACGTGGCGACTAAAGCATAGCACTACAAAAGTTCATTGTCTTTTTGGCTTGCATTCTAGCGTAGTGTAGCAAAGGCGAACACAAAAATAGGCTTTGTAATAATTTAGCAAAATCATACTTTTAGGCTTACGAAAGTGTTCTGCTGTGCTGAATATTTGTTGTGGTGCCGTTTTGTAACCCTTACGTGCTGTTGGCAGCAGTTGTTTATTATGGCTTTGACGACAACGCAAAATTTTTGTTTTTTATTGTTGACGTGCATATCAATGTTTGCCGGTTATTGTTATTGTTGTTGTCGCAATGCTTTTTTCATTGTGTCAATATTGAAGGCAGCGTGCGTGCAATGCAGTGCAGCATACGTCACATTGCAAGACTGCAACCAACCACTGTTTTATGCAACCCTCAAGTGAAATAGTAAAAAAGTTGGCCAATTTAAAACCTCTTGGCCTTTTGCATACTTTAAGGCGCTCACCCTTGAATTTAGGTGTTTCTCAACTTAGTTCGCTTATGTGTAGTTATTTGTGAATATTTATTTATTAGCTAACAGCTGCATGTACATATTTGTGGTTTATGATTTGCGGTACAAGCTTTTAAGCCATATAGGTGCAACGTTTGACAGCTTTTACCCCTTTAATTATGCAAAACTTTTATATTGTACTTAATTGACTTGTAAAGGGATATTTTTTTTTGTTACTTATTGGAGTATAAAGCTGCTAATTACCTTGTACAACAATGCACGTATTATAAGTTTGCTGAGGTGCTTTATTTTGAGTATGTGTGTTCATAACTTGGATCCAAACAGTGAAACAACTTTGCTACTGATGTGAGAGAAGATGTCTTGGATCCAACTGTTGTTTCCAGAGAATCAAGAATATTTCGTTTTGAGTACGACTGTTGTTCATTTTGATATATTCAGTTCTGATTCGTTATTAAAACTGCCAAGTTGGATTGGCTCAGTAGGAATACTAAACCGTCAGCACCGTGTGGAAATTCAACCAGATGTTGAAGCAAATGAGAACGTGGTAGAAGAGATGCTAGCTAGGTATCTTAGTATTGATGTCGACAGACCATTAAAATTCTGAGCTTAAAAGCACGAGATTCCGTTCTTCCCTGCTATATAACTGGATCGCGAAAAGTCTTCCGAGGTTGGTCACGGTAAAAAAATCGTACCTGCCACTTACCCGTTTTCTTTATCTTTGGTACTTCAAATCCGCTTATTCTGCTTTACTAAATAGGAAGTCAATACAGCCCAACGTCGTTCGCGGTGTGTTTCTCACTTCACTCAAAAATGAGTCACGCGCACTTTCACCTGCCTGCAAGTGTTTTCACAACTGATCCTTAGCGCACAATTACCCCCGGCAATGAACTTCCGGCAGAGCTAAAACAATTTGCAAATTGCACAAGCCACAACACACTCTAAAAGCAAAAACAAAAAAACCTCACAAAAATGCATACATTAATGCCTACAATATGCATACCCGTAAGTACATAAGCAGGTATTCAAGCGCTCATATCGGCCATCTAACTAAATGTTTGTTCTGTTTTAAACTTAAGAAATAAAAGCAAAACGAAAAAGTTGCAAAAATTTGAGCATTCAAAGGCTAGCAATAAAGATACGTACATATATGCACAAATGTGTGTTTTCTGATTTGTTTTTTTACTATTTTCTTTGTCACTAAAAAAATTACTAAGCAAATTTCTCAGCCGGCTTCGGTGATTAAAATCGTTTGCGAAAAATTACAAGTGACGCGGCGCTTTTGTTGTGGCCACATTTGGCATATTGTGTTGGTAATGCGGCAAAAGTCGACCGAAGGTGGCAAAAATTCATATGTGTAGATAAACAGGGACCGTAACAATTAGGATCAAGGCGAAGAATAATAATTTTTGATTTAAAAATTATTATTGTTTTTATTTTTATTTTGTTAATAATAATTTTTTAATTAATTATTAAAGGTTTCGGCGTTGTGCCATCATCAGTGTCGATTTTCGTTCTGGAACGGTTTGTCTCAAACCCAAATTTGACAAGGGATGACGGAAGATCGTTCCAATATACATCAATTATTCACCCTGTCGGAAAAAATAACAAAAAAAAATTAAAACAAAAAAAATTATTAAATA
This sequence comes from Merzomyia westermanni, assembly GCA_949987695.1. Lineage (NCBI taxonomy): Eukaryota > Metazoa > Arthropoda > Insecta > Diptera > Tephritidae > Merzomyia > Merzomyia westermanni. The sequence goes on from OX465293.1 coordinate 112,009,683, forward strand.
AAATATGGCAGACAAATTTAGACACAAGCTTTTCTTAAGTTTGGCAAGCTCGCTTACCATATAGCTATCAGAGCGCTATTTCTATACATTTTACAATAGTTTTGAGCAAGCACCACCATCTGGCGGCATATAACATTGCTCATGATGAACTTTTGTGTTTTGTGGTCTTGATTCTTTATATCAACAATTTACTCTGCTCTTATTTCTATACTTTAAACTTAATTGAATTGTTAGTATACTATTATTAAATAATTTTTTTTCTTTAGCTTAAAAAAATTATTTCAATTTTGAAAAAACCTTTTTTTTTTTTTTAAACAGAAAAGCAGGAAATTTACTTTTGATTTCCAAGACAAAAAACATACTCAAAATTAGACTAATGTTTTTTAAGTAAAACCAAACTTAGTTAGCACTTGTCTTTGATTTTTCAAGAAAATAAATATAAAAAAAATTTTATTTTTTATTTTATAAAAATATTTTTATTTTATAAAAATACCGAAACTTTGCTGTTAACTTTTTTTCGTCAAACTTGTTGTTGAAATCTGACCTTTACCTTTTAAGTCCAATATAAGATTCGAAACTAATCTATTATTTAATTTTCTAATCAAAACCCCGAGTCAACTCTGACTTTTATTTTTTGGTGTAAAACACGATAGCTGTACCTTTACTTTTGTTTTTCGAGTCAATAAGAATAGCTGATATTTGACTTTGATTTTTTAAATGAATGCAATAAACTAAGAAATTAAGTTTATCGATTGAATGCATCATTGAAACCATTAGTTTTTAAGTCTAACATAATAGTCTAACTTCGATTGAAATTTTTGAAGTCACAAAAAAAAATATGTAATTATTTTTCAGCCTATAAAAATAGTTGCAATTAGACTTCAAGTCAGTAGAATTATTTTCAATTAGATTTTTTTTCCTAAAATCAATCAAATTAGTTGAAATTAGAATTTTATTTTTGAAGGCACTAAAAAGAATAGTTGAGATTTGAGTTTTATTTGCTAATTGAAAAAAAAATAGTCAAATTGGAACTTTATTTTTTAAATTCGTTGATTATTTTTGCAGTCTAAGAACTATAATGTATGTCAATTTATTGGTGATAAAAAAATATTTAAAGTTTTTTTTGAAAGTGTCTTTTTGAATAACCTCCTTCAAAGGTAACTCACAACTCTGCATAATTCATATTCTCTCATTCAGACTTTTTCCGTTACAATTTTGAAAATAACTTTTAAACTCGACCTCTGCCTAGTCAACTAGCAAACTAAATAATGTCAACAGCAGGTGATAGCGGTTCGCTTTGGTATGGTTGTTAGAGTGTCAACAAAAGCAACCACAATTATGTGCTTGCTATGAGTTGTGGTTTCATATGGTCCGTAGTTGCGGTCGCCATGCATGTATGGGCTGCACGAGTAACCAGCAAAATGGTTTAGGTAAAAGTTACTACAACTTTCCTACAGTAACTTTACTAGAGAAATAGTTATCGTGCTCGTGCGAACGAGATGATAGTTGATTGGAACAGTTAACCAAGATTCTGCCAGAAAATCCATTCATTGAACGATTTAGAGAAAGATGTAAAAGTCTGTAAAAATTGTATACAACCTTTGGAAATTGGAAAGAGCTATAAGAACAGAATAAAGACAAATCAATTTGCTACAAGTGGATACTAAACAATTATCAAAATTTCTATGCAAATTTACAAAACCGGAAAAAAATATGAAAAGTTTGTTGTAATGAGCAGAATACTGCAATAGCGGCATGAATCTAACAACAGCATTTAAAGTCTTTATGTATTTATGAAAATTTAAAATATCAAATAAATTAAATTCACGTCGATGGAAAGCTATAATTCTAGAAATATAAAAAATCGAAAGCATAACTACAAAATTATCAAAAAATATATAAATTGGCGATATATATATAAATAACATCATTAAAGCAAGGTGAAAGAAAATAATCGATTACTAACAACCAATCGTTGAAATTAAATCTATGAAAATCTTGAATATGCTATACAATTGTTTCAATTTATCGATTGTATTTTATTTTTACCACCACTAATCATGCACACATACATTGAAAAGTAATCGAGCCTTTCCCTTGTTTCGTCGAGTTTTTTCCCTTTAATTTGTTTTATTCAATGTCAATTTCTACACATCTCCATATACGTATGTGTGTAGTTCCTTTTGTCCGCATATATGTAAAAGTTTCAGCTATAGGTAAAACCTAAACCGCTGTCAGAAGGTCGTGTTTCTATAGTTGTTGTTGTGCCTTGAACACCCGGAAACTTTCAACGTCATGTAGGCGCGCCAAAGTGACGCCGTAAAATATGCCTCATCGCTGAGGCATTTTCAATATATACATATAACAGTGGGTAAATAGCCGCCGGGTTGACAACAAAGGATTGAAAAATACTTATGCATCAGCAGAGGTAAACACATAGAACATACATAAGTCGATATGTATGCGTATGTAAAATTTTTCCTATTTGTATTGTTGGCCGAATCAAGCACAAAAGGAGAACTCTGTATTACTTGAGTGGTAAGCCGCTGAAAGCTGTAGAAGCAGCATAGGCTCATGACAGTTACAGTTATAGAACCATTTTGAAGTTGAGTGTGTTAGCGACCTTTATTTAACTAAACTTCTTGTTTTGCCGGCTCAAGGTCTTTAGCCAATATATTTCGGTTACTCGTCGGTAACCGTCTTCAGGGTAAAACTATTAACAAAAACATAAATAAACAAAAATTAACAAAATTTCAAACATGCAAAACATTTATTATTTAACATACATTTATATTCACGTCTGCCCTGTGTGACGCGGAGTTTGATACTGCCTATTAGTTAGTAAGTGTTTGTAGATATGCGCGGAGTCATCGGTATCGCTCTTAAAGTTTAGTCGTATGTCCGTCGGTTTGTTTATTATATGTAACATCTCCAATGTAAACCTCTTGTTATAGTTTTGTTCTTGTTGGAGAATTTTAGCGTCGTCGAAGTTTGGCGAATGCCCACTTGATGAACAGTGGGCCATTAGTGCTGTTTTTGGTTTATTAGTTGGAGAATATCTAAAAAACCTACAAGTTACAATTTAATTTCTCAAATAAAGCTAATGCTATTAAATAGCCCACCATTTAGCACTGACAGCGTTCAACCACAACAAAATTGTACAACAGACCATTCAGCAATCAGGGTCTATACGCAAACCATACAATGAAACCGCAGGCACAGGCAATGTTATACAACAAATACACAAATACAAACACTAAACACCATTACAACATATTTAAATATACTTGACGAAGATTTTTTATACCTACATAGCTATAAGTATATAAGTAACACAAATAAATACTTAAATTAAATGAATACAGAGGTATTGCTACTACATAAGGATATATTACTAAATGTCTACTTCTAACTATCTACACGCCTGTCTTTCTCCACATCTATTTGTGTCTTTGTGGATTTCTTTGTTTCGTTTTTGGCCAAACGTAATAAAATACAGGAGGTTTTCGTTGCTAACGCATTGTTATGTTTTGCTTTTATGCCTGTAGGAAAGGTCTTTTTGATTTTGTTGTTTTAAGTAAATCGTCCTTTCGACCGTCTGACTGCCTGACAGCATGACAGCCTGACAAATTAATGGTAGACCGCGATTTGTCAGCCATTAGCGATTTGATTGCTTGATTTAAAATTTGTTGACATGCGATTTGTATATATTCACATATTATTGTGTGTGTGCGTAGTAACACAAACATGCCGGCTGTAGGATTCGAGAATTAATTGGATATTAATTTAATTTGCGTGAACGCCTTTAGGTAGGTGACATTAAAGTGTTTAATATATATATGTCATACATAAGGCAATCTCTTTGTTTAGAGTGCGGTCAAGACGTGGTAGTTGGGATTATCTAAGCTGCCAGATCAGGTGATAGACGTTCATTCGTTTTGTTCTGAATTAATTTAACTTACTTTTGGGGAAGTTAAAAAGGAACAATCTATCCCAAACAGATTTTCCATTTAAAGCAGTATGTCTGGAGAAAATTTTCTGCAATATTTTGCAAGACACCAGAATTGCTTTCAAGGAAACCCAAATAAGGATTGATAGCACTGTTACAACAGTTTTTGAAAAGAAATCATTACATGGCCGCGTAAACACAGAGACCGATGCGTAAAACCGCTTAATGATGAGAAGCACTACAGAAAATAAAAACGGAAAACTGCAGCCTACACGTATGCAATAATTTCTTTTGCAAAATGTGTTGCATATCATAAGGTGTTTTTTTTGTTTTGAGGCTTCGTGTTAATTTTCATTTGTTGTTTAAGTTTTTGTCAGAAATCACTTCTAATGAAGTTTTCTGTAGCAAATACCAATCAAAAAATGAAGCCTCTCATGAACAATATGTTTCGAGAGTTCCCAAATGATCTTTTCTTTAGAGAACGCAAAAGTTTCACATTACTTATCCTTAAACATCTAATCACGCTTCGAGAAGGAAATTTATGGTGATCTGGACGGATTTGTTAGCTTGGCTAATCCAAGAGCGTGTTTCTACGATTGTGGCAGCAGAGCTAAGGAAAGGCCCCATCTAACTGGCACCAAATGGAGCTTAGACAGTGGCTAAGATCATGTTGATGATGATGATGTGTACCCTTTGAAGTTCTAAGCGGCTTGAAATTGTTGCACATTGTAATTAGCTTTGAAATTATTTGCTTTAAAATTTGAATAAAAGTTTGACTTCTCTAAAATTTTTATTGATTTCGCTTGGTTTGAAAATAACACACTTTTACCTAATAACAGCAATTTTTCCTTCAATTTTTCTTTTCTTATTTTCCAAGCATTAAACGGAAACTATCTGAAGTGCTATAAATTTAACTGTCGGAAAAAATAGTTGTGCGCTTGAAAAGTATTTTATGTACGAAAAAAGAGTGAAAGCACCAAAAAGTGTATGCCCAACAAAAACTACTCATGTGCAGGATAAGAAAATTAAAAGAAAATGCCAGCATGATAAATCACGCCGAAAGTGAGTAGAGGCAAGAGAAGAGTAGCCAAAATTTTTTGCTGCCACTAATTTAAAATTTGATGAAAAACGATGAGGCTTTGACTTTTGTGTAAACCAGCGAAGTATTGACAATTTAAAGGGATTTATTATAAAGTTGTATTCAAATTCAAAGAATTTATTGTTTTTTCCTTTTTTTCTCACCTAATTCGACAGCAAATTATAGCCAGCATGGAATTTTAAAATTTTTCGGTAATTAATTTTTTTTATTTACAATCAGCGCTTTGTTTTGTTGTTTTGATTGCGAATTTCATGGTTATTTTACTCAAAATTTAGAAAATTTAACAGAATGTCTTAGTAGAATAGCTTACTTTGTGTGTCTCGTTTTGCCACAAGTGATTTAGGAAAAAAAAATTAGCAATATTTTTACTCGAACATTTTTAACGGGCTGATTATGTAAAACCAGACGTGTCACGTATTCTTGTTTAAAGCAAAGTTCGTATAATATAAGGAATTTCACTTACTTAAGCAACTGACCATAACTAATTGCGATGCAAAGTGTCATGGTGACTTATATAATAAGGGGCTCATTCTAGACAGAATTCAATGCAAAAAATAATTAATTTTATTGTGATATACTGAGAGAAGAATGAACTATAGCAGTTGTGAAAGGTCCAAATTTCGTTAGAATTGCGACATACCTTCTTACATCCAAATATCTAATAAATTGCATTTACTTTAAATATCGGTAGAATTAGCATATCAGCTATAACATCTATGATTGTTACAGTGATTTTTTCCAGTGTACTGGATTTTATGTGCATTTTCATTAAACAAAATTTACCATTGACTTTCGAATGCACAATAGAAATTGTGAAAGTGAAAACTGTATAAGTCTATATTTATGTATACTTATAACTATCATATATATTTTTACAGTGTACGCCGAATTCCTCAATTTTTTTTAGAGATTAGTTAGAGTAACTTTCTCATATATTACTAATTACATCAAATATCGGCTAAATATACATATTTATACTATTTATATTATTCACAGCTATTTTTTTCAGTGTGCTCGAATCTAAGCACATTTTAATATCAAAAAAAATTACATTCGCATCTATCGTTGACTCTTGAGAAAACCAGGGTTCAGAAAATATTTGAAATATAATTTGTTTTCACAAATAATACTTTGTGGTAAATGTTTGTTTTGAATTTTTTCATTCTTATTATTAAAAAATCTAAAACTTGTTGACTTATTTGAGCACCTGAAAAACTCGAATCTTAAATCTCAAATGAAAATTCGAAAAATTACAAATGTTTAAAATACGTTTATTTTTCTTTTCATTCGCAAATGCGAGTATATTTAAAAACAAACTTTTATTTTTTGTCCTCCAAAAGCTACTTTCATTCTTCATATAGAATTATAGAATTTTAATAAAGAGAGTACGTTTCGTGAATCGGATTGGAAGGATTTTCTTTCCCCTAATCTATTGATATGTTTGACTTATCGTATCAGCATTTCGATAAGCTACTTAAAAGGTCTGAGGCTGTTCTTTTAAGATTCGCAACTATAAGATTTACGTGAGACCAATTTCTTACTTACTTAAATGTCATACATCTAGACACACAAACAGACATCTGTAGGACGAAGATCCGCCTCCTAGGGGCAAAAGAACACCCCTCTGTAAGCACTGTAATAAGATCCGGCATCACATCACTTATCCCTTAGATCCACGGAACCACAGGTAGGCTCCAAATGAACTCTTTACTGAGTCGGTAGATACCCCCCTCAGATCTCGGCCAGTAAACCCCGATATAGTCACCCAACTACTTGCAATATTTTAAGAGGAGAGGGTCCTCCCTAGGGAGACTAAGGTCATTCTGGTGCAATTTCCTCTTACTTTTCTATACTTATCCCCACCATACCTGACTGACTTTCTAATATCAATCTCCTCTGGCCCAATACTGTTGATGACTATCTTTTATTTTCTCCACCATAAAATTAATAAAATCGCCTTCAGACCGTTTAGCAAAGAGGTGGTGTGTCTCAGTTCTTTTTTTACGGGTCTTATCCCAATACCAACTTTTGATACATACGATTTTGTGCCAAAACGCCTATTGTAAACGCTTCGCCGTATTGCATATCCCTACAGCAGTAAAAGGCAGTAGTTAGGACCACAGCCTGTATTAATCCACAAATCTAACATTAGAAATTCCATTTCGGACAAATTAAAGCAAAAAAACATTTGCGCTCAATGTTTGTAAGAGCATAAATAAATTCCAAAAATTTGTTTTACCGAATGATTGAAAATTTCAATTGCTCGTCACAACCACAGTGAAATTAGTTATTTGTTTTAAAATATTTTCGCAGCAAATATAAGAAATTGAAATGAATGAATTTCAATTATTTGAAAAAGAATTTTTCTGAACCCTGGAAAAAACACTATTTTCCCTGTTATTATTATTATTTATTGTATAATTAATTGTACAAAAGTTTCCCATCTATTTTTTAAACTTTACAGGGACTTAGGCAGGTTTTAAAAGTCTCTCTTAAATGTACAGCCATTCAAAATCGGGAATATTAAACACTTTCCCTATTATCTTATATATAAATAGACAAGATGAATGCAATGTAGAACCGTTTTCTGCTAAACTATAATTCTAAGGTATACAAATTATTTATGTATAGATAGGAAATTTTGAGTTGTACTCTTATCCGTAAATAAAAAAAATTTTAAAAATCAGTTTAATATAAAAACTTTAACATAAAAGTCACACCACTACACATTTACTTATTCACACTATAGACACGCTGTGTGTGTGTACTTGCTTTTTGTGTACTATGCTGAATCGTGAGCATGGCCGAGGAGTTGCTTTGTAGGAAAAAATTAAGAGCCGTAGTAGTGTGAGAAGACTTGCCATGAATGTTTTTGTGTTATTCGTGTGGTCGGCTCTCACTGTGAGTGCGAAGAGTTGGTAGTGGACCAATGAAAAATAAGTATTCGCACTATAGATACTCTGTTGTGTCGTGCATTTTTGCTTTAGTTGTTGTTATTGTATTGATTACTGGCTACGATGCCCAGTGTCAGCTGCTCTCCTGAGAGCACGAAAAGTTGCTTTGTTGGATACATTAAACAAGCAATGTAAAATATGAGCAAATATGTAAAATTCATTGCTGATACCTACAAACAGGGTTTACAAATAAAATAAATGATTACTCATAAAGAGTATTAAACACCGAAGAAAATTAAAGGAAAATAGAGGAAAGGAAAAGAAAGGAAAGAAAAGGAAAGGAAAGGAAGGAAAGGGAAGGGAATGGAAAGGATGGGAAAGGAAGGAAAATTAAAGGAAAGAAAGGAATGGTAAGGAAATGAAAGGAAGGGAAAGAAAAGGGAATTAAAGGAAAGGTAAGAAAACGAAGGGGAAAGCAAGAAAACAAAAGGAAGGGAAGGGAAAGGAAAAGAAGTTTGAGGAAAGTAAAAAATAAAATAAGAGAGTAAAAAAAGAAATCAAGGAAAATAAAAATATGTTAGAGGAAAGGAACGACATAGGAAAGGAAGAAAAAAAGGCGGATAAAATATACCTACAGCAAAAAAATAAAATAAAATAAAGTTTATTGGTTGAATTTCAACCACTGGACGAACTCTAGTAATATATAGTTCTCAATGCAATTTTTTTACAGTACACTCGTATTTTTTTAATTTTTCAAAGAACGAAATATCGAGAAGTTTATATAATTTCCAGCACTCACTTCATATCATTCGACAGTTATTTTGAATGGTTTTAAACCCAGTATAACATTTGCAGGCCTAAACAGTTTCCATCCAAAAATGCGTCAAATGCAACCCGCAGAATTTCTAAGGGTTAACTGTGTTTTCTTTAGTTTCTGTAATCTATCTTATATGTTCAAATATTTACATTTCATTATCTAAACAAGATATCAATTGCTGTTAGCTGTCATGCATCGGCACGCACGCAGCAAAACAGCTTTAAACACATTTGTGTCAACATGCCGTAATAAATTTGAAAAATAAAATAGTAAAAAATTAAAAAAAAAATTTAATTTTGCGTCAACATCGTTAATTGACTCATATCCAATTTAAGCATGTTGAAAAGTGTACTGTTGCCTTTTTTGTTTTTATGAGAATTTTGTATAATTTTGTTTCTATTTATTTATTCACTTCACCTGACTTGATTCACTGAGCTGTAAGTCATTGCTGACTCACTTCATATTTAATTCTAAGTAAAACAATAAAAGCAAAAACACTTGCGTATATGTATTAGCAGTCACCTGTTATTTCACTTTTGTTCAAATCATTGGCTAGCATCATTTTCTGCTCACTGATTAATGTCCAACTAAAAAGTAGTCAGTTGAAAATTTTCATAAATGGAACTGTTACCTTCATATTAGGGACGTTGCTTCACATGCATACCTAAATATTTCTTAAGCCATCATTTATAGTTGTACAGGGTGGCTGATGAATTTTGCTACATTAAGAAACTCAAATAATTTTTTTTTTCAGTGTATGGAATTCATTTTTCTTTTATTCATGTTAAAGCTCATTAAATTTTATTAAATATAGCATAATTAGTTTTAAAAATAATGGAATTTAAATGCCCCCCCTGCTCGTCGATGCATGTGCGGCATCTTACCAAAAAGTTGTTCATTACTGCTTGGAGAGTTGAGACAGGAATAGCCGCAATTGTTTCTCGAATGGATTGCCTTAGTTCATTCAAATTTGTTAGTTTTGCTTTGAAGACTTCCTGTTTGCAATAACCCCACAAGAAAAAGTCAGGTGCAGTAAGGTCAGGCGACCTGGGTGGCCAACGGAATGTGGAGTTTCTGGATATCAGCTTATTGGAAAATTTTCGTCGCAATTCTGTCATAACAGGTTGGGCTATATGAGGAGCTGCACCATCTTGCTGAAACCACACAGAGTTGAAAGAAATTCTCATTCGGCGTAATTCTGGATAGAAAAACTCTCTCAACATGCTCAAGTAACGGTCTCCAGTAACCGTAACGGTGTGACCGTTTTCTTCGAAGAAGTAGGGCCCGACAATGCAGCGTGATGAAACTGCACACCACACTGTGACACGAAGTGGATGCAATTCCGTCTCATGGAGTATCTGTGGGTTGGAAGCACTCCATATTCGACAATTTTGTTTGTTTATGTTGCCGTTTAAATCGAAATGGGCCTCGTCAGACATGAAAAGACAGTTCAACATGTTTCCATCCTCTTCCACCATTTGAAGCATCTTCTGGCAAAATTCCAAGCGAATCGGCAAGTCTGCAGCTGCAGTTTGTTGGCCATTTGAATTTTATATGGGAATAAGTCCAAATCTTTGTGCATAATTGACTGTAATGACTGTCTGCTTACACCCATTTGAGCAGATAAGCTTCTTGTCGAAACACGTGGATTGTTTTGTATGGCAGCAGCTACAGCAGCGATTGTTTCCTCCGTTCGAACTGAAGGGTTTCGATGGTAAGGTCTTCTGTTGACTGTCCCATGCTCGGCAAAATTGTTTACAAGTCTTATTATGGTCCATCTGCTCGGAGGATTGCCGCCAAACGTGCGCCTATACTCTCTTTGAACCGAAACTACGGACTCCAGTGCGTGATAGCGGCGGACAATCCAAATTCTTGTTTCAGTGTCCCAGTTATCCATTTTTGTTAAATGTAAAAGTCAATCTGCAAAGTAAAAAAAAAATTAACCAGATTCATTAAATAGAAAAAAAGTTATTTAATTTTTTTTTGGTAGCGGCTTTCATTAGCCACCCTGTAGATTAGCGAAATGTGCTTCCAATAGTTCACTCAGATCTATTGTGATCTCTTCTTGCCTTCTCAGCCAAACTTCTTTAGAAAGACTTGGATACTTTTAGAGAGCATAAAGAACCTTTCTTTTTCTCTTTATTTTATAATCTTCAGTTCAAATTCTATCGAAAAACTATATAGTCGACACGGTATATGTTCCTTATTTGGCTGATTTCTATGGCTTTGTATCTAAGTTTTTCATCTCAATACTTCGTCTGTTTAATAATAAGTATGTTATCAAGTGCTAAGAATGAATTGAGTCCCATGTACCTTTATCTATTTGTAGTGTGGAATCTTAACTCTCGTCCGTTTAGATTTCTCTATGTTTCAAAGTATTTTCTATGATCTAATGAGGCAGTTTAGTTTCCATTAGTCTCGTAGACGAAAGTCACCAGTTCAAGGAAGTCTTGTTGAATTTTGTTGCGCTCAAGGAATAGTGAAGACTCAACGCACAACTAATACCAAAGTAATAGTAACGTATACGTGGACTTTTAGCGGGTAACGATTACGTAGTGGCCACAAAATAGGTAACTTTATTTGAGTAATCTGCAACAGCTGCTAGGTAGATTCTACCACCAATGGTTACTTCGAAATTATTAAAATTTTAAGTAGCATAACCGGCAGGAGAACCTTATGGTTACTAGTGAACCAAGCTTAAAGGTTTCTTAACTTGAAAGTGACTTAAATGCAACTTTAAATAGCTGTAATAGTTTCTCTTACGTCTTGAGGTTCTTCATTGCCTCGTTAAAGTAATGAAATTTGTAAATGAAAATTAAATATTATAACAAGGTCTCCGTTACTTGCTTAGCTACAGAATAGTGCCTGCCACCCATCACCATTGAGGTAAGCTGCACCATCTAGTTCCCAGTTTTAATAAATTTCATTTGGTTTTCCACGACTTTAAAGTGACGATATAGTGATATTTGGTACTTTGTAGTAAATATAACGTTAAAGTTAAATATTTGTAGTTGCCGACACCGTAACCAAGTATTAGTTACTTTTAAGTATGTGCTTTTTGTGAATACGACTCCAAAGTTATTTATTCTAGTATACCCAATTTTTTTAGATAAGTCATACATAATAAATTGATTAAATAATTAGGCATAGCAATTAGACTAGATTTTCTGTTATTACTATCAATGCGGTAATGAATTAGAATGGGCAATGATCTATGTATATAAGCCCGTGATACTTTTGGCGCGAAAAACAACAACAACAACAACAAGAAAATAAGTTTGCAAGCTGCATCAAGAACCAAGTTTAACAGAGATGTTTGTGCATAAAGTGCCGTAAGAGTCGCAGTTACCACGCTGTTACATCATTGCTATGTTACCATAATTTCAATGAAACGTTGGCGGATATCTTAAAAGAACGTCGCTGTAACGTTGCGGTTACTAACAAATTATTCCACATTTTCGTCTTCAGCCAGTAAACGATATGTTCCTATTACTTTCCCGTGACTAGCGGCTCAACACTTTAAACTCACAACCGTGGTGGCAGCTTGGTTCCGGCGACTATTTTTGCGTGCTGGGTGGTAATGGAAAAATCAAAATTCAGTACGTGCAAACTTTCGATTTTACTGTTTTACTAGGAGTGCGAAACGAAAAAAATATTTAAATGAAATACGCCAAATAATAACTAATCCACTTAAATGTGCAAGGTGGCGCAAAAGTAAGCTTCCGATGTTCAGCATATCGGTTGTGGCACGTGCAGTGTGTGCTGTTGCACCGTTTTGTTGGAACCACATGTTTTCCAATCCCAATTCATCAAGTTGTGGCAAAAAGAACTCGTTGATCATTGCTCTGTAGCGCTCACCATTCACAGTAACCGTTTGGCCCCGACCGATTATTGGTCAAATAAATAGTCAGCAATATTCCGCGTTCTGGAGCAGTGTAGCGTAACATTGTTTATTAACGTGTATTTCGCATGTGTTTACTACACAAATGTCAAAACAGAACTGACTTTAGGGGCCAATCGCAAAATTTATAGCATTTTCTGATAGGAGGATTACTTTTGCGCCACCTTGTACTTTAGCTAAGTTGCTGCCAAAACTCCTCAAAGTATGCTACACTCTACATCGATTTCTAAAACGATCACCATTCCTCAACTAAACAGTGCGCAAAATAAATTGTGTACCGTCAAAATGCTATAATTTTGTAGACATACAATAACTGTTGTTAAATTACCAGCATGTCAAGCGCATATGCGCCTAAAACTATGCAATAATTTTTAAAAAATTCATACACAAACAAAAAAAAAAACGAATGCCATGTTGAGCAGCTGCAGCTGAAATACTGCATTAAGTTAGCCATATATTACGCTAGCATTTTCATTCATTTCTTTGTATATGTATAAATATTTTATTGTTGTTGTTGTTGTGCAATGCGGCAACTGTGAGACATCTTTTGTGCGGCACGCTACAATTTTTACTCAGCCTAGTAGGAAGCCTAAAAATACAATAAACTAGCAATGCGCTATGAAATGCCAACTTCAGCAAAAGCAAGACATGACAACCGTTTAATGCGTTGCAGATGATGTTCAAATAAGAGAAAAAACAATGACAAAATGAAAAAAGAAATAAAAAAAAAATATTATAAATTATAATAATTATTATATGTAAGTAATTGTGGCAGAAAATAAACAGCAATGTGTGCAAATGGGAGCACGGCTACAAACATATTTCCATTAACAACAACAAAATCCACACAAGTTGCTGGCATTAACAAAGAAAAATGCATGACGGAAAACAAGAAAGAAAACTTTGGAGTTGTAGCACGTCGGCTGTGGCACTTTCGTTGCAATGTGGCAAGTGCGCAAAAGTGTTTAAAATTTATGATAATTATGCATTTTGAATATGAATGTTAAATGTGTTTTTTGCAAGTTTTAAGTCTACTTTGCCTAAAGCAAGCGCTGGAGTTTTGCATTATTATTGCACTTATATCATGCTTATTCCCATGCTTTTGTGGTTTTTATTGTTTTGCGTAATTTATTTTATTTGAGCTATTTTTATACCCAGTTGTGGTAGTAAGTAGTGATCGTATTCTCTATCTATTGTCCTTCTTATTCTATATATTATACTAAATGAGTTGCCTACACTTAACGAATTGTACTCCCTTCCCTCCCTAATTGGCGCTTCCTTGTAATTTATTCCTTTTGCTTTTCCCCACCCCCATATCCCGTTACTTTATTTTATCCCCTTTATTTTCCTCGAACACCTCCTCTTATTCTAAAATTTTCCTACTCCTATTCTTCTCCCACTTCCTCTGCGGGTACTGATATGTATATAATTTCGAAGATAAAGCGGTTTAACTTTTTTTGGTCTTGGTACCGCTTACTTTTTGCAGGGTTTTTTTTCTATATACAACACATATCTATGTATAAGATATCATTAAATTAGACCAAACAAATTTGTAGCTACATCGAATTGCAGCTTTGTATAACCTGGGGGCTTTCCCAAAAACTATATACAGCCTGGGTCGTACCTAACGAACTCCTGAACCTACCGTGAGAGTTTCAAAGACATCGACATTAATGAAGCTCAAAATATGTGGGCGTGGCAGCGCTCACTTTTCTCTAAAGTTATGTAAATCCAAACTAAATTACACATATATACGAATATCATTAATACTTTCAAAGTTATTACGAAATGGAATTTTATATAGCCTGGGGGCTTGTAACCGCCCACCTTTTCAAGAATCATATATAGCCTATGCTGGAACCAGTGAAACCAAGAATATGCTGTAAAAATTTTATAAAGATCGGTTAAGTACTCTGGACCCCTATTAAGGACACACAGACCAACAGACACACATTCATTTTTACTTATAACATATATTTCTTGTCTGAAACACTTTGACAGCAATAGACTCAGGAACTACTGAACAGATTTCGTTCAAATTTGGTACCGATTTAAAAGATTGTTCAACTTAAAATATAGGTTACCTTTTATTTCAATATATTAGGGGGCGTGGCAGCGCTTAACCGATAAATTTGTTGATACTGCATATCTTTGAAAAAAAAAAATTATCGATAACGGATAAGGGTATGGTTAAAGAAAATTATCCCGTTGCATTACTAGACGTCTGACTTAAAATTTGAGATATCCCTTATTTAGATGACAGTGTTATCCAACAATATTTGTGGCCCAGAATGATCCAAAATATGTTATGACGAGCTGGGTGTCAAGCGAAAGGTGCAAATGAGTGCTGCAGTAATTGGTGTAATGAAATAACATATCTCAACTGGTTCCGAAGATATAATGTTTAGTATCGTACTCAATCTGTTTAAAGCTCTGAGTCGCAGGGGAGCCAGATTTTCTAGTGAGTAGTTTGTTTGGACGGTATCAGCTTCCGCTTAAACTTTACCATTTAACAAAACTGCAGCTCTCTATATACAACTTCCTACTTACTTTGTATTTTACAAAACATTTGTTGTAGTTGTGTTGGAGGAAAGGGACGTCATGAAAATGAGCAGAGTTGTGACAACATTTTGCAGCTGGAAAAGCACGCCAAACTGAAAGCCAAGTGGAAAAAGGTCGCTGCTCGCTGAAGTAATAACTAAATGCGCTGCAACATTTGTTGTGGTTGTTGTTGGTTTTGTTTGCTTTAATTTTCTAGCAAAGCGACATTTCAAGGGATTGTGCGTAAAGAAAATGTTGTGGTAGTTCAAAGGCTTTTCTCACAAAACTTTTGCTGCTTAGCCATGCTGATTAAGTGTTATTGTGGGTGCACACTTACATAAATATATGTGCAAACATTTAAATATATAGAAACATAAATATGTATGTGCTTTAATAGAAAGCAGCGCTTTGTGGCAAATGTTGAGCACGTAGAATATATTCAGTATAAATATATATGTAAGAGTTAATAGTAATTTTCCATTTGTTGCTTGAACATTTTTTAAGTAAACGGTTTAGCATAGGTTGAGTTGGAAAATTGACAAAGTACGTGATATGAATGCGAATGAACGTGCCTCTAAGCCAACAAGAAAGATCTTAAGGAGCAAAGGTAATAAATGCAAGTCAACGCGGACTAGCCTTTTTTGAGGGTTTGGATTTTTATCTGACCTGTGATTCGGTCGCTATAGCAAGAAAAAGTTTCTCGAAACCCCCAGACTGAAAGTTTGAAATTATTGTTACAGTAATTACAGATATATTCCACTTTTAAACATACCTCGTACTTTTGGCTATTTGCGTTGTTTGACAAGTGTCACATTGCAGTGACTCTCAAACTACTTGCCTTTCAAACCTTTAGAGTTGTTTTTTATTTACTTGCTTTTCAAACTTTTACATTTTATTTTAACCAGCAGCCATTATTTAGAAATTAACAAACACTTTTTGTTTTTTTTATTATTAGTTATATACTTTGTTTTTCTTTAAACAAATTTTTTATTTACGAAAATATGCACAAGACAGTTTTAAATTGTTTTCAAAAATCAAAACTTTTTCATAGATGGAGAATTTTCTGAAAATTCTAAAACCGAAAATTTCAAATGCTGTTTTCAGCTATTTCAGATTTACTCTACTATCGTACATTCCTTATGCTTTTAATATATGCGTTGTATATTAACTGTCAAACTACAGTGACACTTAAACTGCTCGCTCAATTGCATTCTTTTAAACTTGTAGAGTTTTTATTAAAACTTTTTAAGTCTCATAAAATATTTTTTTTTAAATTTTTTGCGTTTTTAAGTGTAGCTGTGAAATAATGTTGACGTAAGCAATCACAACCAAATTCGAGTTAGGATCTTGATTAATTAATAATTAGGGTATTGTGCTCGCTATTTAGATGTATCAACAAAATGACTTTCATGGCTTTTGCTATAAAAAAATAATGTACATTGACGGAAAAGTAAATAGCCACAAATTGTGTTCTGCTTACTTTGTAATAACAAACTAACTTAAAATTGATCAAAAATAATTTGAGTTATACAAAAAATTTACTTTTTGATTGATTGATTTTTTCTTTGAACATAGGATTTTGGTGTACAATACGAGACAAAATTAACCTCAGTTTAGTATAGGTTTATAAAAATCATCTAAATTATTTATGCAGTTCTGATTTTGTTGTTGTAACAACCAAACTACTCAGTAGCCTGATAAATACTTTTAGTTAAGTAGGTTAACAGAAAAAGGGTTTCATTTCAGTGTATATTGAATATTTATTTCAAAATTTTTAAGCAAAAGTTTGGAAAAAGAACCGAATTGTTTATTACCCACTTTAGCAAACATTAGTCATCAAACTAGGTTGCATTGTTTATACAATTAATTAATAAATTGAAGGAATTGAAATTTACTTACATACTTAATAAAAATAATATTTACTATTCTAAAGCAATTTGTCATATTTTGGTTTTTCTTTAACTTAATTACAATACAAACAATCCATACATAAACAAAAAAAACCATGGCCAAGCAAGTGAAAAATGCTGTATAAATATATATACAAGTAGTTAAGTCGATGGATACATACATACGTCAGCAAATAAAATTTTATAATCATACAACTGGTTAAACAAGTCGGCAAGCCAAATAGGTACAGAGTGGGGCAATCAGCCAGTGAAGCAGTTAGTCAGTCGGTCAGTCAAACGTATAAACAAAACCATAACTATTAACAACTTACTTACATACATACATAAATATTTATTTACAAATTAAACATACATACATACAACCAGCAGCAGTGATCGCCATGTCATTCCTTTGTAGCACAAATTGCAAATTATGTTCGTACAGACATATGTAAGTGTGTGTGTATGTTTTTGCATTTGTGTGCGCTATGCGATATTTAATGCATTCACTTACTCACCCACTTAAACGTCCAATTCATCACTCCGCAAGCACTTCGTCGCCTCGCAAACATATTTCATTCATTTATTCACTTTATCAAGCATGCAAGCATTCAGCCATTCCTTCATTCATTCACTTTGTGAGCGTGTAAGTTGAAATTTATGCTATTGTAGTAAATTTTTTCACACAACAATTATGCTGTTTAAATGCCAAGCAGCAAGATCAAAACAAAAAAAACAAAAAATTATAAAAAAAAAATAGTTCAGAATGCATCAAAAAAAAAAAATAATAAGAGCCGCAAAGCCACAAAAAAAGTCGGTGTACTAAATGCTATCAGCAAGATGTACCATAGCGTGGCATTGATCCATCGTGTCTTCGACCCCGGCACCACTGCAACCACTCCGTCTCTCCATCTCCGCTGCTTAATTCACTTGTCAACATTCCATAGATATTTTTTTATTGTTGCTCGCCATTGTAGTCAATATTGAGGCTGCACAGCTGCAATTGTTGAATGAATATTGCCATCACAGCGCGCTAGACCACAACAACAATAATGCATAAAATAACAACTTAGTTGTTGAACTATATATATATATATAAGCAACAAACAACAAAGTTATGTGAGTAAGAAATGATAATTGCAAATATTTTTTAAGAAAAAAAAAAATAAAAAATACAGTGCTGTTGCGGAATCTCGATTTCATTTAAAACGGAACTATCTAATGATTTAAATTTATGTTTAGGACCTCCATGCCGACTATTTTGAATCGGAGTTATACAGTAACCCCATCAGCAGAAACGACTTATGTCAAAGAGTAGCAAAATAGCTTAAGTTGGCATTTTGGCAGTTTATTAAGTGTCAGAATACAGTGCATCTCAAAGTGCTAGCAAACTATCACATGCCTTTCAAACTTTTAAAGTTTTCTTTATTTTGACAAGCTGCTTTTTAACTAATTTACCAACGCTTTTATTTATTTTATTATACATTTTATTTGTTTTTATAAATAAAATAATAAATTGTTTTATATTTATGAAAATTTCTGACAGTACAGTTTTAAAACTGTTACCAAAAATTTATTATTTTTTCACCTCTGTGCAGTTAATTAATATTGTAAAATTGAAACTTTTAAATGCTTATTTAAGTAGTTTCATATTTATTTAAGTATAGAAACTTTATTTTACTTTTAACATTTGTGTTGTTTATTAAGTTTCAGAATACACTGACTCTAAAACTGCTCGAACCTATTACGTGCCTTTAAAACTTTTAGAGTTTGTTTTTATTAACTTGCTTTCCAAACTTTGTGTGTTTTATTGCATTTTTTTAAGCTTTATAAAAATAAGATTGAAATTTTTTGACATCTGTCAGGTGAATATGATTTAAAAAAAATAATACAACATTTTTTCACCACAGAAAAATACACCCACGTTTCGTGGTGTAGTTAACAGTTCTGATTTTGTAACTTTTATGACCTTTCAATAGTCCAACATTTTCGTTGGAATTATATATTATATAATTTTATATTGGCCAAAAAATTGAATAGTGCAAAGGCAACACAAGTCATAATACCAGGGTAAAGAAATTTCTAACATTAAGCAACGGTTTGCGCTCAATTTTTGTTTGGAATGCTAAGCGCACACCTTTGTCTGCTTCTATGAAAGAGTGGCGGATAAAATAAGTACTGCCAAATTTTATGCTGCAGCTTTTCTATCAACAAAGGAAATGTACGCAAACAATTATCTGTTTGTTTGAAATTTGAGGATCAGTGCTGACAAATAGTTTTATAAACTATACGCGATTGTGGAGAAACCTTTTTTTAATCGCTATCGCAGATATATATGCGAATAAAAATATACAGGCCTCATATTGCTAAGCAATTAAAGTGTGCTATTTTTATGAGCAAAACTGTATACCTATACATACATATGCGAATATGTCTACAATAATGCTAAGTATTATTCTTGTTGTTTATTATTGCATGTTTACGCGCTTCCCAGCCATAACAAGCACTGTGAGCCACGGCGTATGACTAATGAACTCACTTCCATCGAATAAATTTGAATAAGCGTTGTTGCAAATACATACTCATACGTATGTATATAAAAAAATATAAATAGAACTTTTTTCTAATTGAATTCCGTTTTATTTTTTTATTTTAATTTTTGCATGCGAGTTTCAATTTGCGGATTTTTTTCATCGTTGATAATTTGCAATTGTATTGCCTTTCTGTTTTTGATTGCCTATCTTGTCTATATAAATAGAAAATGTGATGTGAAACAAAATCAAAATGCATTTTTCATACAATTTTTTTGTTTATTTGCCTATGCTGTTGTGATATTTTCTTTTTTTTTTTGGAATTACTTTTAAATGTGCTCATTAGTATGCATTAGCTGAGCCCATCGGCTGCTGTAGTGTTTTGCATGCGATTGCTCGCTTAGACATGCTGAGGCACTCATCAGTGACAGTCAGTAAGTACGTCAGTCAATTAGACAGATGAATATTTTAAGTTAATGACATAGCAGATAATTTTAATAATAATAATTCACAGAGTGATGGGAACTTATTTAAGTAAACGTTTTGTGTTATCTATTTGTAGTTTGTTTACTTATATATGTTCATTTAAGTTGCTGTTACCTGCTCAGACATCTAAGTTCGGTAAGAGTCAAACTGGTTTTCGTAAGCCACAGATATTTAACTGGTATATTTTTTTCGTAGATTGTTAATGCGCAGAAACGTTATCTTTTACTAGGGCTTTTTTTACACGCATATACAACTCGGTTGGGGAATAAAAAAACGGTCATCGGCAGTTACGTATAATCCATAAAACTATTAGGCAGCACTGATATGCAAATGTCAGGCAAACAGATAGGAGTAGAGCAAACCGCATACATAAAAATATTTCCTAAGATTACTAAATGTCGGTAAAACAGTTTGGTTTGGTTTCGGTTAAAAAATTACCGATTATTCTCATTATTCAAAATTTTATAAGAATCGTCAATAATCGATTCAATATACCTGCAATGAAAATTGATGACAGCTGTACAGCAAACCTTGGCAAATTGTCAAATTCACCACGAAAAGTGTGAAACTTTTTCACTGAAAAATGTAATGTTCACATGTACAAACTGAACCACAGGAAAGTACTGTGTTGAGCATTTTTTTTCCATGATGAAATAATTTTCATATATTAACTTGCGGGAGCTAGTAATTATTTACACCGCATAGCTGTCAAAATTTTAGTGTGGTCTGTCAAAGTTTTCCGGCTTTTTAGGCTTTGCCAAACGATACGAAAGTACTATAGTGAAATAACTTTTCCTATAGCGTGAAAAATTTTTCCAACAGAGCCTGAAATTAAACTCACCTCATATATGTCAAAGTGGCAAAATTTTCATTGTTAGGCCTATGCCAAAGGATGTGAAGTACTATTGTGAATTATCTTTTCTTATGGGGAGGACATTTTTGTACTAATATTTTACGAGACCCTGAAACTAAATTCACATCATACATATATGTCAAAAGTGTCCAGTTTTTTCTTTGGTCTGTAAATCTGCTTATTGTTACGCCTGTGCCAAACGATAAGAAGTAATATGGTGAAATATGTTTTGATACAATTTAAAACTTATCCAACACTAATATTTCAAAATTTGCAACTATATTCACCTCTTAACTGTCATAAATGTCAGAACTTCTCTGTATTCTGTCAAATTATATTCACTTCATAACTGTACAAATGTCAAAACTTTTCTGTGTTCCGCCAAAGTTTGCCTTTTTCTAGACTTTGTAATACTATACCACCGTCTTGTGGTGAATTATCTTCCTTTGTTGTGAGAATTTTTCTAATAATATTTTATAAGAGCCTGAAACTAAATTCACCTCATATCTGTCAAAAGTGTCAATGTTTTCCTCTTTTCTGTCGAAGTTTTGAATGTTATGCCGGTGTACTATGGAGAAATATCTTTTGCTACAGTGAAAACAAATGATATTAAGTAGTAGTGTTAAAACAACTAGTACGCCGTAACTTGCAATTTTATTCACCTCATAACTGTCAAAAATTTCTAATACAAAGTACTTTGCTTAGGTGTGACACAGGGCTTTCATACTAAACTACTTCCTTTATAACTCTGATTAAAAGAGTTGGTAAAGAAGTTGGGTTCAGAATATTAAATGGAACGGTAGTATTGGTAGTTTGGGAATCGGAATCGAACCTCCGTCATATGCCTTATACATTTTTGAAGTGTACATTTTTTAATTCTTGTGATCGACGGTGTACTAAATGTCTTGTTGTCTCTACTACGTGATGAACATTTCAGCTAGTACAGCTTCTGCTAACGTCTCAAGATATGTTTGCAGTTTTGTTCAGGATTTACTTTATTCTAAGTTAGTCCAAGTTACTAAACGAGTTTTTTGTATAGTTTAAACAAACGCCGGTTGTTTACAAACAAAACAATTTTTTATAACTATTGACTAAGACTAAAGAGCAGGTAATTATGAATATATACATATGCAAATACAAAACTTGTATTGAAAAGTTTAAATAGCAACTTTCGGAGCTTCTTTGAAATGCGTATGCTCATTTCAAAGTCCCTCTTTATATGTACGATATAAATGCAAATTAGCTGAGTAAATAAAAAGATCTGTCATGCACATTGAAATCGAAACTGAAACTGGAATGAATTTACTTGCTTTGCTTAAAATTTTTTTATTCATTTAAATTTATGTTTATATTTAATTAATGCTAAAATTATGATTCCAGAAAGTTGGCCTGTGCATCTCTGATATAGGCAAATACATATATACGTAGAAATGAGTAATATACATACATGTATAAGCATATTATCAAAAGCTATGACATGATGCTGTCAAATTTAGAGGCTATGACGCTAGGAACATTTGTCACTGACAATTTTAGGCAGCAACTTTTAAGCAAAAAAAAGTAGAAAAACTTTATATCTCAAAAGTATGCGCTTCATAGGTGTCTTGCTGTGAACCAGGATAAGGTGAAATCAGCGTTTATTGAAATTACTCCAACGTTTAAATGGATATTGCATCCTCCACAAAGCAATTAAATTATTTTTAAAAACAAACAAAAATTCTTTAGTACTGTAGTCAATGAAAAATCGCTGAAATGTCAATTTCGGCCAATTAGCCATGTAATTTGCCTTCTTCAATCGCACAGAACCGAAATTAATATGATTGCCAACATTTTAAATGACATACTACAAATACCATTGCAATGCAAATTTTTATCATAATTATTGTTCTGTATAATTAAAAAATATGAGCAGAAAAATATAAAAAAAACCATACACAATGCATTGCCATTTATTTATAATTCAACAGACGCCGCAAGAGATATAGTATCAGATGACCGAATAGCCGCAGAACAATGTGTTTAAACGCAGTTATAGTGCGTCTCATAATTCTAGCACACTCCGTGTAGGAAAATTTCGAATATGCGAATTTCTCAAATAAAGTTACTTATTTATCAATTTCGTACGCACCCGTTACACATTAAAGGTCCCCATCTCTGTTATTATTACTTTAGTGCTAGTTGGGTATAATTAATTGTAAGAAATATTATTTCGAAATTTCGTACTTCGTAACTCAGTTGTCTGTTTCTGATCTGTGGGTGGCCTGTTTAGGACCTAGTTAGTTCCTGCATGACACTGAAGCCCCAACAATGAACTAGGTATTGACTTCCCTACAGGATATTTTGCTTACGCAAGTATATTTCAATATACATATGTATATACATACGAGTATATATACGTCTGATTCTATTTGTATAACACCGTAACTTCCCTACATTTAAACAAACCAACTTTAATGCATTTATGAGTAATATTTATAAATATAAAATTTTCATATTGTTCTGACGTGCGGCAGCAGCAATTCGGTTGTTGTATTCTGAGAGAAACAGGAAGGCTACATTTAACACATTTTTGTAATTAAGTGAGACACGCTCCACTAGCAAAGCAAGAACAACGAAAAAAGCAACAAAAATATAAATTTGTAAGCACAAAATCCGCTCCTAAGGTATTTATATCTGTGTTTGTGTGTGCGTGTGTAAGTGAGCATAAATGTTGTAATAACAAGTTTATGTAACAGCAACACTGTAGCTGTAACAGTACGTCCCACTTGATTACAACACAGCAACAACGTGTAAGTAAACGAGGTTGCCAAGCTGTGATAAAATCGCTTGTGGCAAATTGCGATTCTGGCAAACGATATACTTGACTGCAGTAAAGAAAAAATTAAGTCATTTAGGGGGAGCGGAAACATTGAAATAACCGCGCTGTATTCAGCTACGATCTGTTTTTATGAATATTTGCATTTGTATGCAGGCAACAAAAAAACTTAGTCAGCATAAACTAACAGAACATAACATAACGTAACATAACATAACATAACATAACATAACATAACATAACATAACATAACATAACATAACATAACATAACATAACATAACATAACATAACATAACATAACATAAAATAACATAACACAACACAACATAACATAACATATCATAACATAACATAACAGAACATAACATAAAATAACATAACATAACACAACATAAGAACAGAAAAGAACATAACATACCACAAAAAAAACTGCCTTCATCGAACTAAAAAAATTGTCCTGCTGAATTCGTATTGCATAGTTTCCTTTACATGATAGCTAGAGAGAGGGATAGTAAATAACCTTTATTTGCCCCGCACAACAAAACGCAGTTGAAAACCAAAATGCTTGCCATAAAATTAAACAAATTTTTGCGGAGCAAAAAGATATTTGAAACTGGTGGTAAATTATTGAAAACCAAAATGCTTGCCATAAAATTAAACAAATTTTTGCGGAGCAAAAAGATATTTGAAACTGGTGGTAAATTATTGCGTCACAAATGCCACAAGCTCCAATATTAAAAGTCATACCGAAAGCTTTGTGCGCTATCTGATAGTTCCTTTTTATGTTTCGCTGCTCATTTGTTATTGTTGTTGTTTACATTGCATGCTGCTGTCGCTGATGCAGTTACGAAAAGCGAGATTGTAAGCCAAACTTATTGAATTATAAACGAGCACAAACCAAAAATACAAACAATTAAGCGGTTGGCGAAAACGCGGTTGCAAAACGGGCATGAAACCTTTGATAACAGCAAAAACAACAACAATAACAATAATAAATTAGCAACATTTTTGTTACATCAAAATGTTACTCTGACCAAATAAGGTTGATTGGGTTGATTGCTTCGATATAGCGGGTATATCACGGCAATGCCAAGCTATGTCATGCGGTCAACAGCAGCAGCAACGCGATAAGCAAAAACAATTCAAATGGCGATTGTAATGGCGGCAGTAACAGCAGCAATTGTTTTAATTGTTATATTCTATATGCATACATATTTTTACATATTAAAGCCTACCATTTTATTTGTGCGCATGACTCTTGCTTTAAGCTGCCAAACTGGTTTGAAGTGTTTTTTATTTGGTTTTGCTTAGCGAGTGCTTGTTGTTATTTTGTTTGAATCGATATCTTAGAGAAGCAGCATTAGCCAACGCTTTAGATATATTCACTGAACGAATGAAGATATATTTAATGGGAGGTCAGAGTTCAATTCAATGGCCATACCCCGGCAGACATATTCCTTGCGCATGTGTTGACCTACCATACTGTAGGTCCCATGAGAGACAAGTAGCAACAAATTAATAAATTATCGAACGCACGCAAATGGGATATATCAAGGGAGCCTAAGCCATCCTCTACCTTGATTTTCCATCTTAGTGGGGTCTGCCTCCTTGGTTGTCAATAGGGATACTTTTTGTGTCGGCGTGTTTTTGTGCATTCAAATTACCTAACCTTAGATTAATATTGCTCATCCGTAGAGCTTTCCAATAAAATACCTCAACTAGTAAATATAAACTTAGGGAGTAAAAGAACTTTATCTTTCTAAGTAACGAGTGTAGTTTTATTACTAAATTATCTACTCAGTCTAAATTAGCGGTTTTTTGTGGTAATTTTGCATATACTTTCTTGTGTCTCCGTTAATTTCAAGACACATTTTATATCAGTATATAACCGTTTAATCAGTATCCAAGATCGAAATTCTCTTGGGCAGAGTAATGAAATAGAGACTAGTATACAGTCTCCATTGTCTGCTGTAAAGGGTAGTATGGTGAGTTTTTACGAGTTTACGAGTTTTATTTGTGTTTATTTATAGTGAGTTTAAAAATTCATATTGCCTAAAAATGAAATTAACCCGTGAACATTTTCGTGCGATGATTTACTACTATTTTCGATGTGGATTATCGAGACAGGAGTGCCTCAATCAACTTACTTCTACTTTTGGTGTTGAATTACCATACTTAGCCACTGTGAAACGATGGTGCAATGAGTTCCTACATGGCCGCTAATCTTGGCAGGACGAATTTCGTGAAGGTCGTCCAAAAACGGTGGTTGCGCCAGAAACAGTCGATGCTGTGCGTCAATTGATAATACAAGATCGTCATGTGATATATCGCGAGATAGGGGAATCCTTGGACATTAGTGGGACCAGCATACATTCAGTATTGCATGAACGTTTGGTCGTAACGAAGATTTATTCTCTTTGGATACCGCATAATTTGACAATTGCCCAAAGAAGACTCGTGTCGATTGGTGTAAAGAAATGTTGAAGAAATTTAGATCAAAGCACGTCTATGACATCGTAATAGGTGACGAATCTTGGATATTTGTATACGAGCGGGAAACAAAGCAGCAATCGACTGTATGGTGTTCCAAGACGAGCCTACTCCAACAAAATTTGTTCGCGCAAGAAGCACCTCGAAGCAAATGGTCGCCTGTTTTTTCGGAAAATCTGGTCATGTCGCAACTGTTCCACTAGATAAACTCAAAACGGTCAATTCTGAGTGGTAAACAATCATTTGTTTGCCAAAAGTTTCTGGAGAATTAAGGAAAACCAACCGCCGAAGGCAAATCATTCTTCACCAAGGCAATGCGAGCTCTCACGTATCGATTCACACAAGAGAGTTTTTGAGGACTCAAAAGCACTAATTGATGGGTCATCCGCCTTACGGCCCTGATTTGGCACCTAATGATTTCTTTTTATTCCCGAACATCAAAAACAAAATGCGAGGTCAACGTGTTTCAACGCCTGAAGGAGCTGTAGAAACCTTCAAACAGCTCTTTTTAGAGGTATCCTCTTCTGAGTGGCAAAAGTGCTTTAAAAATTGGTTCAAGCGAATGCAGAAGTGTATTGACTTGAATCGAAGTCACCTCAAACGCGAAATTCCCGACTGTGGATTAAAACTCGCTAAACCATCAGTCGCGCGACCCAAAAAATTGGGTTATTTTGTTTAAAAAGGTTTACTTTGTAGGTGAGATTTCGTAGAGCCTGCATACTTTTAGGCGCTTATTGCTTTCAATACGGATTCCGTAAATATGCAGAGTTTCACCACGGTTAGCCATGCATCGTAGGGTATTAAGCATAGCCTGTCATAAGTGCAGCGGCCTACATGATATGCTGATCTTGATTTCATTCCACCCTGCATTCAAACTCAAATAGCACGAATTTTTTTAAGACTAATATTTTAAAAATAGCTGCAAGAATAAAATGCCACCAGAAGTGAGAAAATATTGTAGTCAAAATATTTTGCGAAATTTCGTTGTTAAGCAAATAGCTTTCGGTATATTATTTCATTTGTTATCAAAAGCGAAAAGATGCTTTAAGAGCATGAGCTAAGACTTGACAATGCGAAACATAAAAAGAACCTTGAAGATTTACAAAAACAGAAAACAAAGTACACGGTAAAAATTTGATCTTGTAAATAATATTATTTTTTTTCCACTACATATATGTATGACCAAAATAAATTTAAACTAGTCCAGTTTTTTAAAAAAGGCAGTTTAATTTTAAACCAAACAAACAACAAAAGTTTAATTCTTGGTATACAAAATAAACAAAATCAAAACGAGCACAGTCGGAGTGGCAAAAATGGACACAAAAAAAATAGCAACCATGAGCAATAGTAGTTGCACCCACATGGCGGGGCTTGCACAAAGTTAAAGTAAAATGAATAGAAATCAGAGTTTGCCTAACAGAACCACATGCCAAAATTTCTCTAATGAAAAGTTCAGCATCTGCCGAATTCGATTCTTATCCCAATAAAAACTTTAAATAATTAATTAAAGATAACTAGAAAAAAAAATTTATAAAAAATCAATAAAACTGTCAGTTTTCAGGACTCGAACCGCCGTACCCCTCATGAAGAGTACTATTTTAAAACTCACAAGCGAGCAATGGAAGAGAACTCATAAATATCCACATATCAGCAGATAAGGACATACATAGCTTAAAAAATAAAAATTCAACTGACCACTTAGCTGACCAAACATGCAGCTTACTCAAAACACCTTCAGAAATAAATGAAAATAATCCAAACAAATTT
Organism: Merzomyia westermanni; assembly: GCA_949987695.1. Classification (NCBI taxonomy): domain Eukaryota; kingdom Metazoa; phylum Arthropoda; class Insecta; order Diptera; family Tephritidae; genus Merzomyia; species Merzomyia westermanni. The sequence goes on from OX465293.1 coordinate 112,037,717, forward strand.
ATAAATTTTTTTTTTTCAGTTAAGTTTTAAATCTAACCCGCAATAAATTGAGAATTGGTGTAGTTAAATGAAAGGCTTGGAAAATATTACAAAAACGTTTTAAAAATTCATTAAACCGACGAATGGTTTAAAATTTAAGCTCAAATGTTTAGCCATGTAGGCATTGGAGCAATCGCTACTTTCGCTCCAAAAATAAATGAGACCTTCTCGATAGGTCTCCCCTATTGATCCAAGATTTGTAAAATCGGAGAGCAGTGTGTAGAAATCTCTGTAATTTATCTGAAAGGATGTCTTATTCATCGCTTTTTGTTATCTCTCCTTTTCCTCAACAAAGAGTAGCATAAGAGCAGAAAATGAGATAAATATCTTCTCGTGTGTCAAAAGGATTTTAAAGAGAGTACTCCCTTATTCATCGCTTGCGGAGATATCGCTCCAAGTTCTACTGAAATGCCGAATAAAAAGCGGTCCATATAAAATGTTTTCTACGCTTAAGAAATTAAAAATCAGAGTATATAGTTTAACAGGCAGGAATTTACTACAAAAAAGTTGTGAAAATTTCTTATACCGATGAATCAATTCGAAACTTTCAACTTCAAGTATACATTTATTACCGTGTACTCGAATTTTGTAAAACGAAAGTCATGAGAAAATAACAACAAAACCACCAAGAATGTCAAGCATGTGGGCAAGTAAAAAATGACACTAAACTGAAAACCAAAATGTGACATGAATTATTGCAATTTTTTGCAGCATTCTTATTTCTGATGCTACTTGCGAGAACCTTTGTGACATGAGGAGCTTACGACAGTTGGCAAACATGCTATAGAGTAGCAAGTATGTGTGGCATGACATGCGCGCGTGCGCAATAATGGCAACTCAAATTGCGGTGCAAAAATAGCTATACATACCCAAACATAGTTGTGGCAACACATGTGTTATCGATTGGTCACAAGCAGGGCTGCTATTATGGGATTAGCGCTCTAATAGGGACCCGTGACGATACTGCAGGCTTTACTGAGAATTTTTAAGTGTTAGTGCACTCGGCATTCCTCGTGTCACACCTGCTTGCAGTCGACAGTCGTCGTGTTTCTGCCGGCGTTGATTGGCTAAAATCTACAATTTTCGATTTCTCAATTTTTGAGGGTGGTAATATTGTGCTGCGCTAGGCAATTGCGCCAACAGTTCCAGCGCAATAACCTCCACTTGCGTTGTAGACGCAATTGCCTAGCGCAACACAACATTAGTACACTGTTCGAAAATCATGACCCGAGACGATCAAATTTACCATGCGTCAACTTAAGAAATGCAAAATTTTAGAGCCATCAACGCCGGCAGAGACACTACGACTGTCGAATGCAAGTATGTGTGACACGAAGGCTGCCGAGTGCACAAACACTTAAAAATCACAAGTTAAGCCTGCAGTATAATCGTGGGTCCGTATAAATCGTGCCTGGTACATTACGCTCCGCACTCTCGCTTTTGTAGACATTTTTTTTAATTAGTTTTTGATGCTGGTGACAAATGGGGGAATTCTTTGTAGTTGCGTGGTAGTTCCTACCACTAAAGGTTTCTTTGAAATTATTTATATTTTTAGTAGCATTAGCGGTATTTTGAAAGTTATAGTTGCTAGTAAGCCAACCTTAAAGGTTATAAACAACAAAACTTGACTTATCGGAAAATTTGTATTTATTTATCATTATTAAAAAAACTAATGATTTTATTACACTTTTAAAATCAATAACCAATAACTAGATTGTATAAAAGTAGAAATTCAGTTAACTTCTCGCACTCAGTCTACGTCTTGCTTCACAATCCCTTATTGAACCACACTTCTTTTATATCTGGATATTTCTTTTTCAGCACATCTTGCGCTTCAGCTTCCAACTTTTCCACTTTCAAATTCATTCTCTGCGGCCAAAGCGCACAACCCATGGGCGTGGCAAATATCAAAAATACACCACAAATGGCTGTTTGCAGCGGTAAACTCATCCATGGTAAACGATTCAAAAATTTACCCGGCTTATCCAACTTATCCACCAGTACCGGTGTTAAAGTCATACCAGGTATTGCCATAAAAATACGACTCAATACGACATAAGCTATACCAATAGCAGCAGCACGCGTCGATACACCCACCTCACGTCCCTGTTCGTTCTGCAATATCACACCACTTCTCAGCTCATGCAGGCGCATCATTGGCACATTAATACAATTTGCTGCCGAGACTGCAATGAATGGCACAAATCGTCCAATCAGTGTTGGCATATTTGCTGTAATGTGATTAAGTGATAAAGCTGTGGCCATAGCACCGCCAGTAGCCAAACAATAGCAGCGCACCAAATCTGTTGTGGTTAATTTGGATGAACCTGAGCGATTGGTATAATTGACGACGGCATTAAAGGTTTGATTGAACCATTGCCAGAATACGACGGCACGCGTTGTTTTGTGAAAGGCGAGCATGCAACCGGTGATGATGGTGTTCATAGGCATTTGTGCGGACATGCGTCCGACGAGTGGTGACTTTTCACCAGTTTCCGGATGGTATGCCGAATCGTAGATATATTTGGCATGCCATAGTTCGTCAATGGTGCCTACCTCACCAGAGACATCTTTGCCAGCGCGATAATTTTTGACGATGCGTTGAGCGCGTTCCAATTCGGCTTTGCTAGCAAGCAAGTTGAGCGGATTTGTGAGCAAGAAAAAATGTTTGAAGCGTCCATAGTAGGTGCTCTGGCTGAATTTTGGCTGATCGATGTCGATTTTGGGTAATGTTGACATTTTGTTTGTAGAAATTTTTTTTTAGGCTTTTTCGTTTACACGAGTAGAAAATTTAAAATTTTGGCAGCTGAAATTTTTCAGATTTTTTTTTTAATATTTGTGATTTTTCGAAATTCAGTAATTTTTAATTTTATTTTTATCTAACTAGAGGGTGTTTCAATGACTTTTTTTTTGTATAAAGCAGGCCTTTTAGCTGCAGCAAACCTATAAATAAAGTTGTTTAAGTTAGCGATATGCGATTAGTTGATTTAATCAGTTTTTAATTAATCATTGTTCTGATTAATCAAGAAGGAGTAATAAGGCCTCGAGTAGCCAAGGTTCACTCAAAAATAATAAAAATATTAGTATTTCAATTATTTGGTAGTTAGCTAATAAATTTCTTTTAAGTACTTTTCCTCACAAATATTTGAAATATAAACAATAAATGTTACTTTAGCGAGTAGTTCCTAAATTGTTAAGGAGTAGTCAGTTTGTTAATCACGGAAATTACTTAAATTTTCAATTTCCAAATTAATCAAGTTGTTCTTGCTCTGTTTTGTTAATACTTATGTCAAAATGTGATTAACGATTAAATTAATAGCTATGATTAATCGATCAGAATTATTAACTGATTTATTAGTTATTCAAGCTTGATTAGTTGATTAATGGCACAACCATTGTATAAGCCACTGTAGTTTAAGAAACCGTATAAACAAATATATTTTTATATTACATTGCTTTTTTCTTTTACTTTCAGGTATGTTTATTGTGTTACAGCTGAAAAATTGATCAACCCCAAAATCCAAATCCCAGTTAATGTTACTATCAGCGAGTAGAAGGCAAGCTTTTGAAGTTCAAAATACGAGGTGTGTTCAAAAAGTATCGCGAATTTTGTGTTTTTTCAAAAATTATTTATTTATTCATGAATATCTATTTTGTCCCCTTCAAAGTAATCCCCATGAGATATTATACACTTGTGCCAACGGTTTTTCCAATCTTCGAATCACTTCAAAAAATAATTTTTTTGTATCTTGTTCAGCTCCTCCTTCGATGCCGTCTTTATCTCGTCAAGAGAAGCGTAACGTCGTCCTTTCATGGGCCTCTTCCGTTTAGGGAACAAGAAAAAGTCACAGGGGGCCAGATCTGGTGAATACGGTGGCTGCGGCATCATTAGTGTGTTGTTTTTGGCCAGAAAGTCGCGCACAAGCAACGATGCGTGAGCAGGGGCGTTATCGCGGTGCAAAAGCCAATTTTTGTTCTTCCACAAATCTGGGCGTTTCTGACGGATTGCTTCGCGCAAATTGCGCATAACTTGCAGGTAATATTCCTTATTGACCGTTCTTCCCTGTGGCAAGAACTCATGATGCACCACGCCCCTGCAATCGAAGAAAACTGTCAGCAAAACTTTCACATTCGAACGAACTTGGCGCGCTTTTTTCGGTCTTGGTTCGTGCGGCAGCTTCCATTGAGATGATTGAGCTTTGGTTTCCACGTCATAACCATAAACCCACGATTCGTCACCAGTTATGACCCTCTGGAGCAAATTTGGGTCGTCGCGGACAGAGTTTAACATCTCATTAGCAATGTTCATGCGATGCTGTTTTTGGTCACAATTGAGCAATTTTGGTACGAATTTCGCGTAAAAATCGAAGGCGATCCCAAACACGTGCAAGCAAAGCAGGTGTCAATAATTAACTGAACATTCAAAATGGCCGAGCTTGTCGGCATAAGTGAGAGACATGAGTACCAACATAACGCCACAAAAAATTCGCAATTCGAATATACGTAACCAGCGAAAATTCAAAATTCGCGATACTTTTTGAACACACCGCGTATATCCAACTAAGGTGCTATCTCGATATAAAACAGATTGTAACAGGTCCATGTCTATGCGCTGCGCATATACAAGAAAAATTTATAGGCGGGATAATTACTTAGCAAATGGAATCCAAAGCAACAGTTTTTAGAATTTTTGTCTGTATGTCTGTATATTTGTGCGCGTATCACTCCAATACTGCTTAATTGATTTGAATATTAATTTATTTGTTACATTACTAGATGTCTAAGTTAAAGTCTATGATACTCTCTATTTCGCTAACTCGATTGGTTTAGAAGTTATTAATCAATATGTGGACCAGGGTGAGCCAAAATGTGTTAATACAATATGGGTATCAAACGAAAGGTGCTAATGAGAGCTACAATAAGCGTTGTGATTAAGTTCCATAACTGAACTTTCTTCCAAAATATACTGAATAAAAGTGGACTCAGTCTGTTATAACTTCTTAGACGCAGCGAAGCATTCCGGGGTTTCTAGTATTGCATAAAACTCTTGATGCACAATTTAATTTCAATCAGCAAACAATGGTATGCGCCATCGTGCAATGGCACCGCGAGTTCAAGGATTTTGTTGTGGTATTAGTCGACTTTTAAAATTTGTTTGACAAAGCACAAAAAGCAGTTGCCATGTATGTAAATATGTATAGAACAGACACTTCACGCTGCTATTAATTCATTTTTTGCAAAGCTCACCATTGAAGACTATAAATAAAACCACATATGGAATTAATAATTTACATTTGATATGATTTTTTTTATGAAACTGCCAAGAAAATCTTGTTCTTTCGAGCAAAAAATAAAAAAAGTATTCACGTTTTTTCACACATCATTAATTGCGCGAAGCACTGCGTTTTAAAAGTTTTCGCTAAATGAAAAATTTGCTTTACTTTGACAATCGTTGTTTAAAAATTTAACGTTTAAAACTTTTTGCAGCATGAACATTTTGCTATTTTAAGCTACAAGGTCGTCTTTCTTTGTGTGTGAAAACGCAGCTTGTCGTCGACTTAAGTCATTGACTTTGATATAGCCTTTTTCATACATCGATTAAACTATAGTCAGGTTCCATACAAAGTTCTTGAGTATTTTTTCTGTTCATCGGCATTTTCCAGGTCTTGCCATAAATTACTATAGAAACCTAAATAAAAGCATTTTTTTGTTGTAGTTCGTGGCACCGGGAAATGCTTCATGCACTGACCGAATTTAAGTCCTCATTACTAGATGCTTTTTAACTTTAAAGTTATTCATATCTACTAAAATGTTCAAATCTGCTAAGACATAAATTTACAGAAGCTGCAATAATTTACGTACGAAGCAGTTAATAGCAGGAAATAAAGTTTTACATAAAAGCTCGTAAATATACTAAACCTTTGACAGAGACAATCTCAAACTCGTAAATTCTATTATTTTACAAATGTAATGGCCTGGCGAAAATGTTCTACTACAAATAAATATTATTTTGATAGGTGGAATATTGTGAATATATATTTACAAGGCTGGAGTGGACTTCATATTTCTGGTTATTTAAAGAAAACAATAGAACAATTACAAAAAGGCAACAGGCAATAACAGCTAAAATGAGTTAAAATTAAATGAACTCAACTGTATTACCGTACAAATTTACATGGCTTTTTCCTAAGAGCTAAAGTTTGATTTTTGATTAAGTGAATTAGTAACAACGACCGTCCTCAATTTTGATTGAGCAAAGCGTTAAGCCCTACGATACTGTATTCTTGAAAAACTGTCAAAAGTGATAAATAGGCGTAAAAAAATATTTGTGTCATGTTTCTAAGAACTTTGCGTCAAAACTAGCAAACAAAATTGTAGTTTTGACTCAAAACCAAATTAACACAAATAGTTGCCGAAACGGCGCTGCGACCTTTGTTGCGACTTAAAAGTGTTGAGCCACTAGTAAAGCGCACGTAATAGGAACATATCTATTATGACCTGGCAACCGGAATAGGGAATAATTTGTTAGTAACTGCAACGTTTCAGCGACGTTACTATAAGATATCTGGCAACGTTGCAATAACGTAACAGCATGGTAACTGCGACTTTCAGGGAACTTTACGCCTGAATCTCATTTTTTAACTTGTTTTTTGCTTTATATTGCAACTGATTTTGTTATTACATAATATATAAATATATCAATGAACATTTTCTATAAAACAATATTGGATGCAGAAATTATGATAATTTGGTCTAAATTGTTAAGCCAATTCAATAGTGGCGTAGGACTTATCTAAGAAAATGATGTCATCTTGGCACAAATAACTTTGATGTGGTATTCACCAAAAAGCACAACTTCAAAATATTTACGAATGACAACAGTGTCGGCAATTAAAAATATGCAACTTTAAAGTTATATCTACTACAAAGTACGAAATGGCACTATAGCTCCACTTTAAAAGTCCTGTCAAAGTTATGGATACCAAAATTGTGATGTTTCAAGTTTCAGCTGCCACCTCGTGGTTCCATCTGCAGCTTGTTTCAATTTTAATTTGTGTTTTATTGATTTTTTGCGCAATTTGTTAGTCTTCTTAGTGGAAAGGAAATAAGCGGGTGGACAATACTTATTTGCACAGCTGTATCTTTCTCCCTTCGTAAACTCATTTTCACTTTGCAGTAGCTATTGATAATGATGCAGGTAACGGATAGCTTAATATCTTTTACAAGTTCCACAACTTTAAAGTCAGGGAAACTAATACAGCCACTTAAAAGTAGCTGCAGCTTCAAGGTGGCGTTTAGGTAAAATAACTTAGTAGCCGTTGTCGTTATTTGTCACTTACAAGTTTTGAAAACTTTAGAGTTGGTTTCATAGTAACCACGACGTGCTCAATACCGGTGATGCCACTTAATATCCAAATAATTTTAAAGTAACCGTTGCTGGTCGAAACTACCACGCAATGACTGCGAATTTCTCAAATAAAATTACGTACTTATCAAACGCTAAAGGTTCCCGTTTCTGTCATTGGTACTTTGGTGTCACTTGGGTTGAGTGTAAATTGGTTTTTTGAGTTAGCATATTTTATCGTATATTTCTATGATTATAAGTACATCATACAATTTACAATCCTACCATAAAATATCTCAATATTTACACAAGAATGAGAAATCAATTTAATGTAGCAGCGTTGCATGCAAAAACATGGAAACTTGTATTCCAAAGCCAACTTTGCATGTGAAAGAGTTGTCAGAACGCTAGTTTTGTAGCACCCCACGCTACACATTTCTACATACATTTAAAACACCCACTTCACCTCTGCGGGCTCTCGAACGTATTGCTGCTGCCTAGCATGCCTTTGCATTCTCATTACAAAGGTAAACAATAGTTTTATTACCTTTTTATGTCTCGACTGGAGTCGCAATGTCGTCGCCACCTAAACTAACTTTTCATGCCGTAGTGCAGAAAACTGCTATACGCACGCACACACACACACCGACTTACAAACATACTTACATGCGACATTACTCAGTACGAGTAAGTACAAGTGCACTGTAGAATTATTACTTTTTGTTGAAATGGAGTTCCGTTTTTATTATGCCATGTCCTTTCGACTCTCTATTAAAATGCCACGCAACTGGCTGTAAGGCCCGCAAGATACTTAAAAATAGTAAAAAATTTTGCATACATGTGTTTGTATATATGTAGATGTGTGTCAAAAGGTTGAGGTGATCGTGTAAGTTGTTAGTTATGTAGTTGAAAATGGCAGTTTGTGGTGGCTTTCATGGCTGCAAAAAGTTTGCTCAAAAAGTGTATGATTTCCTACAAGAACAAAAAGCTATGGATTTAGGCGCCAAAGAAGCATGGCGTCATTTGAGTTTATATGCACTTGTGCTTGTTCACAAAAACAGAAAATTATAAAAACCGAAATAAAGTTGTGCGAATGTGCAAAGGTCAGGCAATTGACACAAACTGACACCAATGCCATAAAAATGTTAAATACGTAATAAATATTTATATTTGTAACAAAATTTTGTTATAAAATTCTACTATGCAGTTGCTGAGTAAAACAAGTTAGTGCCTGTTAAGTATTTTGTACTTGAAATTTGATTCGTAACATAAAAATTTTCAACTTTATAATACAGGGTGGCTGATGAATTTTGCTACATTAAGAAACTCAAATAATTTTTTTTTCAGTGTATGGAATTCATTTTCTTTTATTCATGTTAAAGCTCATTAAATTTTATTAAATATAGCTTAATTAGTTTTAAAAATTATGGAATTTAAATGCCCCCCATGCTCGTCGATGCATGTGCGGCATCTTACCAAAAAGTTGTTCATTACTGCTTGGAGAGTTGAGACAGGAATAGCCGCAATTGTTTCTCGAATGGATTGCCTTAGTTCATTCAAATTTGTTGGTTTTGCTTTGAACACTTCCTGTTTGCAATAACCCCACAAGAAAAAGTCAGGTGCAGTAAGGTCAGGCGACCTGGGTGGCCAACGGAATGTGGAGTTTCTGGATATCAGCTTATTGGGAAATTTTCGTCGCAATTCTGTCATAACAGGTTGGGCTATATGAGGAGCTGCACCATCTTGCTGAAACCACACAGAGTTGAAAGAAATTCTCATTCGGCGTATTTCTGGATAGAAAAACTCTCTCAACATGCTCAAGTAACGGTCTCCAGTAACCGTAACGGTGTGACCGTTTTCTTCGAAGAAGTAGGGCCCGACAATGCAGCGTGATGAAACTGCACACCACACTGTGACACGAAGTGGATGCAATTCCGTCTCATGGAGTATCTGTGGGTTGGAAGCACTCCATATTCGACAATTTTGTTTGTTTATGTTGCCGTTTAAATCGAAATGGGCCTCGTCAGACATGAAAAGACAGTTCAACATGTTTCCATCCTCTTCCACCATTTGAAGCATCTTCTGGCAAAATTCCAAGCGAATCGGCAAGTCTGCAGCGTTCAGTTTGTTGGCCATTTGAATTTTATATGGGAATAAGTCCAAAACTTTGTTCATAATTGACTGTAATGACTGTCTGCTTACACCCATTTGAGCAGATAAGCTTGTTGTCGAAACAAGTGGATTGTTTTGTATGGCAGCAGCTACAGCAGCGATTGTTTCCTCCGTTCGAACTGAAGGGTTTCGATGGTAAGGTCTTCTGTTGACTGTCCCATGCTCGGCAAAATTGTTTACAAGTCTTATTATGGTCCATCTGCTCGGAGGATTGCCGCCAAACGTGCGCCTATACTCTCTTTGAACCGAAACTACGGACTCCAGTGCGTGATAGCGGCGGACAATCCAAATTCTTGTTTCAGTGTCCCAGTTATCCATTTTTGTTAAACGTAAAAGTCAATCTGCAAAATAAAAAAAAAATTAACCAGATTCATTAAATAGAAAAAAAGTTATTTAATTTTTTTTTGGTAGCGGCTTTCATCAGCCACCCTGTATTTTTGAATTTTTTAGAAATGAAGTTTTGAAGTCTGGGAATGAGATATCGACTGCTATTTCAAAATATTTTTCAAAAACGCCTAATCTCAGAATTTGGCTTAAGAACGCTCTATCTAAACGAAAATTCAATACATTTTTAGCTGAGATAGGGCATTTTTGAATCCAATTCTCAGATAGGGCGTTGTTGAAAAACATTTTGAGATAGGGTGATCTTCCACTCAGCATTCGATATAAATTTGCAATTTCTTTTGAATTATGAAAATCTAATTTTGTACTTAAAAATTGGAATTTCTATCTTTTATTTTGTAATTTCGAAGTTTGAAATGCAATCGATTTTCGTACAGTGAAAACCGAATATAAAATTTTTTGTTATAAGCTGGGCATTGAATATTGTTATAAACAGACATGTTAAATAATGATTATTAATCGTAATGATTACCGGTCTCATTAATTATTTTCTTGAGAATCCATTTAATGATTGATTACTTTTACTGATTTACTTTCAATTTTTAATGATTATTTTTGAATTAATTAAAAAATAATCAAAAAAATCATGATTTTTTACGACTATTAAAGAAAATGAAGAATAATCGAAAAAGTTGTCTGATTTTTGCAGTATTGTTGTAGAAGCACAAAAATATATACATCAACAATACCGAAAAAAATTAAAAATAAAAAATCAAAAAAAAAAGAATTAATTAAAAAATAATCAAAAAAATCATGATTTTTTACGACTATTAAAGAAAATAAAGAATAATCAAAAAAGTTGTCTGATCTTTGCAGTATTGTTGTAGAAGCACAAAAATATATACATCAACAATACCGAAAAAAATTAAAAATAAAAAATCAAAAAAAAAATTAAATAATAATCAAAAGTAATCAAAGCAAGTGCTTTTGATTATTTTGAATTTTTTCTGACTATTTTAAATTTTCAGCAATGAGGTTTTGGCCTCGCACTTACCATCGCTGGGTCATCGGAGCACCCTGTATTTTGCTTTCTCATTCCCTTTTTTATTTATCGTTATTTTTGTGTTTACCCGATGATTGCGACCAAACTGCTGCTACTGTATCCATATGTGAGGATTTTATGTAGCTTTCGGCATTCGTATAGTGATGCTTGGGACCGAAAGTCGCTTTTTTTCGAATTGTTTTAGCAGGTGCCGTTTATTTAAAATATTACCATTCCGATTTTTCGAACAGTTCTTTCGATGACACTCGAAAATCGAATTTACCTTATACTATTGGCCAAAGTAATTAGAATTTAATACTTAAAATAGTTTTATACATATGTATGTATATATTATATCTATTTTGAAAACAATTTTTTAAAATTACTGTTATGAAATTTTTAATTATAAAGCTTAGTTTTAATTTACTAATTTTTTGGATTTTTTTTGGATCTTGAATTGGAAATACGAGGTGTGTTCAAAAAGTATCGCGAATTTTGTATTTTTTCAAAAATTATTTATTTATTCATGAATATCTATTTTGTCCCCTTCAAAGTAATCCCCATGAGATATTATACACTTGTGCCAACGGTTTTTCCAATCTTCGAAGCACTTCAAAAATCATTTTTTTGCATCTTGTTCAGCTCCTCCTTCGATGCCGTCTTTATCTCGTCAAGAAAAGCGTAACGTCGTCCTTTCATGGTCCTCTTCAGTTTAGGGAACAAGAAAAAGTCACAGGGGGCCAGATCTGGGGAATACGGTGGCTGCGGCATCATTAGTGTGTTGTTTTTGGCCAAAAAGTCGCGCACAAGCAACGATGCGTGAGCAGGGGCGTTATCGTGGTGCAAAAGCCAATTTTTGTTCTTCTTTGCACATCTTCTCGGCCTTCTGAGAACATTTTGTACCACCGATAAACGTTGCTTCGGTCCAAGGTAGCTTCTCCGTATGCCACAGTCAACATTCGGAATGCATCCGCGCACTTAATTTCGTTTTTCACACAAAATTTGGTACAGGTTCTTTGATCCATCCCTCTGGAGCAAATTTGGGTCGTCGCGGACAGAGTTTAACATCTCATTAGCAATGTTCATGCGATGCTGTTTTTGGTCACAATTGAGCAATTTTGGTAAAAAAATAGGTAAAAATCGAAGACGATCCAAAACACGTACAAGCAAAGCAGCTGTCAATAATTAACTGAACATTCAAAATGGCCGAGCTTGTCGGAATAAGTGAGAGACATGAGTACCAACATAACGCCACAAAAAATTCGAAATTCGAATATACGTAACCAGCGAAAATTCAAAATTCGCGATACGTTTTGAACACACCTCGTATTTGTCTCGGCCTTCGAATTTTGTGCTTAGAATTTCTAACTAAAATTTCTGAATTTTGTGTTTTAAAATTTTAATTATGAATTTTGTGTTTTAAAATTTGAATTTGCAAAATATGAATTTTGAATCAGAATTTTGACTTTTGGCTTTTTTAGTCTAAATTTTGAATTTCGAGCTCGGGATTTTTTGTTTTCAATATTAAAGTCAATATTTCTAGTTGCGAATTAAATATTTTGTAGTATTGAAATTTTTTTTGAGTTTTGAGCCCCGCTAAATAAACTGCGAACATCGAATATTAAAATTTTAATTTGGAGTTCTAATTTTTGAGCTTTAAAGTATGACCTTGTGTTTGAAGTTTGGAACATCTAATTTGAATTACGATCGAAGGAGTTTGAGACTGTAAGCTCTTTATGTTAAGGTTTGTTAATGAAATTATTTTGAAGTAAATATAAATGCAATTCGAAATTAAATGAATGAAACTAAAATTCTGAAGTTTTAAGTTTGAACATTGTATTTCGAATTCAAAACTTTGAATTTCGACGTTTTGGCTATGAATTTTTGTATATCATATTTTGAATTTTATTTGTTAATTCAAAATAATTATTATATCATCTTTTCATTCATCTCCAGCAAGGCAATTTTGAAAACCAGCATGTTCTAAAATATTTTACTGCTTTATTTTTTTCTGCCCGACCTTTACAAATTACAAAATTCCAATATATTCATTGCCCAAATAGCTTTTATTAACTTATTTCAGCAATTGCTGAGGTCAGTAGCATTTTGTGCAATTCAAACAAGCTTCATTACGAAAAGTTTTCTTTTTGATCCTTTCTGCTCTTTACAAATATAACTCCAAAGGCATTTTTGCTGAATTTGCTCTTTTGTGCTTCATTTTGTTATCGCAACATTATAGAATTCGCTGCAGTTCGCATGCAGATACTATCGCAAAAGCTCAAGTTGAGAAAGAGAAAGCAACCATACTACATAGCCGGAGTGACTGTTGAAAGTGTTTTCAAGTTGTAGTAAGTTTTTGCGCTCCAGTTTTCAATAGCTGCTATTTCCATAATATTGAACGTAATGGAAAATTTCAATTGGAAAAGTTGTACTCCAATTACAGAGCGTACAAGTTTCAAGTAGCATGCATACTCAATGAAATCGGAGCTATTTAAAGTTGACTTTCAATAAATTGATGTTGGCAATGAAAATAGGTTTTCTTTTTTTTCGAAGGAGTTTGTTATTTGAGTATTTAACTAGGAGATGGTTTAATTATAAATAAAACTAAATCTTGAAATATTAGTATAAAATGCAGTAGTCTAGTTAGTTTCTTTCCCTCCGCCTTTTCCATATCACTCAGTGCCACCTATATTGTCATCCCTCATACATTCACCTATCAACTCATCATTTTGCCTGCAACCGTAGCATAATTTCATTCTACTGCACATGTGTGTCAATTAACAATTGATTTTGCGCATAGAGAAAAGTGAGAGTTTGAGCAAAAACGAAAAGTCAAATAGAAAATATCCTCGCTGTGCAGCACACAAACACTCGTATCTGTTGTTCATCTAAGTGAGCGCACTTTCTTTATCATTAGCTTCTATATTTATGCTAAGCTTTGGAAGTAGGTGCTTATACCCATGTGCTAATTTTTGTGAAATCAAGCATTAAAATTCATTAAACAATATGCGCTGTGAAACGTGAAATAAGGCTAATGATGCTGCTTCGTTAAAAGCGCCTGAAGGTATGCAAAAAAAAAATGAATGGCAAATATTTTACGTTAAATAGATGCTCTTTGAGCTATTTTATATTTTTTTGCGGTACTTAAGGCGCCAACAGAATAAAGCGCCTAAAATTATGCAACGTTTTCTTTGAACTAGAATTAAAAAGATTTTTAAACAGCTGGCTGTCTTCTTTGAATAATTAGACTCAAAAACTGGTGGTTATATTTATAAAAAAAGGAATATTTATAGTTCGGCCCATGAATTAGCATATCCGAAATAAAAGTTTGACTCACTGATTAACGTATTGAAAACAAGTCAACATTGATACAGGCTATGTTAATCTTGTATGTGGCACCAGCTGTGGTTTCAGCGCACATCCCAAACCTTTTCTTTTTTTCTTAAAAGCAACAAGCCCTTTTGTGAATGTACCAGCTAATTTTGCTTCTGCTAATAGATGTAGATGGTATTTGGATTAAGCACGTACACAAATTTTCCTTGCTTATTTACAGGCACTGTTAAAGATATGTTAATGCGAGCGAGCCCCTCATTCGCTTGATAGCACACTGTCTACTTTATTTTTGATTTTAATTTTTCAATTTTAACGTTCAGCGGATTTTGATAGTCTATTAGTGGTATAAGTTACGCTTTTGGGTTAATATTCATACTAACCCCTCACTTACCTAAAGCATATTTCCAGTAAAAGCAAGCAAAGCAAATCGATGTGACGTCATAACTAGCAGTTTCTTCGAAAATAATTTGTGTTACAAGTAGCTGCTGCCTTGAAGCTTAAGTGAGTGTTAGCGTGTGGTTGCATTTCAAGTAAATATATAGCTGTTCGCACATATTTATACACCACATTACTGCTTAAGAAGCTATTTTGTAGCTCATTTTGCTTGCACTTTACTTTTCGTTGTAGTCAAAATTGTTTAGATTAGCATTTTTATCGATAAAAATTGTGTTTATAAGCGCTCTACTTGTACTTACCTGCTAAGCGCCTAATTTTATGCAAAACATTAAAAAACCATAAAAAGGTCGCAACCATTAACGTGGCATATTTTTAGGCTATTACAGTTTGCTGAAAAAAAGTACGGTTTTTGTAAATTTCATAGCTGATGCATTTAAATTGAAAATTTTAAATTTTATACGCATAATTTTAGGCGTTATTTATTTATTATAGGAGAGAACTGGTTAAGTGCTTTGGAGCATTAAAAATATTTTGATAGGAAATTGTGTACATTTAAGCAAAAATTAAAGAATTTCCCATACATGAAAGGTTTGGTTTCATGAAATTGAAGTATAATGCGGAGAGCTTAAGAAAGTTTGCATACTTTTATGAATTCTTTCTTCCTTTATTTTTTATATCCGCGAGCAACTTAAATAATTTTTCAGCATGTCAAGATCTAAAAATTTACAACATTGTAACTCTCTATTCCTGGCTTCAATGCTTTTATTTCTCACGAATAATATACCGTGCGCCTAAATTCATGCACGCATACCTTTACTTTTTCCCAACACCTTCGAGCTAGTCTTAATATCGTCTATATTTACTCGTTTAAGCATATTATTAGAAAGCTTTTGAAATATAAACTGAGATGTATATAAAACTGACTTTCGATACCTTTTGACAAAAAATTTGGCAGAACGCAGTTTCGGGTCTTGACTCTAGTTTAATTTTTTTAGTTTTGGGTCTTTGAGCCGCCGATCCATTACTTGTTGCTCAGACAATGGAGGTAAAGTGTAGCTTATACTAAAGTTGTTTTGTTTTTAGCTTTACGACTTTGGGGATGGATTATAATCAGCTTGTGCATACTTTTAGGCTCCTCACATTTACTTACCAATTTACCTCATTCAAATCTTTTTCAAAAACTGCATATGTTTACAAAGCAGACAGCTGCTACTACTACTGCAATCAAACTTTGCTAAAAATAAATCTTAAACTGTTTAGCATATTTTACTTCAATCTATAATAAAGCAGGCGCTGAAACGTATTCCCTTATCGATGCAGAAAAATTTCCTAAACACTTTGATTTCTGAAAACATATTTCAGCTTTAATGCTTTTTTTTTGTATCATTTTAAAAATAATTAAATTCTCCCACACTCTCATGCACACTTTCGCGAATTGCTTGCACTTCATTTTAATAAATAATACTTTATGCACTCCCATTACCATGTGTGTTACAGTGACACTTCAGCTTCATTGCCAACGGAAGTTCATTTCCGTCACTGTTGCGCAGTTGTTTCAAAAGTCGCGTATGACGTTCGTTCCTCAATCGAGCATGAACATGTACAGCATTTTCTTGGCAACATATGTCGCACGGTATATACAGGGTGGCTAATGAAAGCCGCTACCAAAAAAAAATTAAATAAGTTTTTTTCTATTTAATGAATCTGGTTAATTTTTTTTTTATTTTGCAGATTGACTTTTACATTTAACAAAAATGGATAACTGGGACACTGAAACAAGAATTTGGATTGTCCGCCGCTATCACGCACTGGAGTCCGTAGTTTCGGTTCAAAGAGAGTATAGGCGCACGTTTGGCGGCAATCCTCCGAGCAGATGGACCATAATAAGACTTGTAAACAATTTTGCCGAGCATGGGACAGTCAACAGAAGACCTTACCATCGAAACCCTTCAGTTCGAACGGAGGAAAAAATCGCTGCTGTAGCTGCTGCCATACAAAACAATCCACGTGTTTCGACAAGAAGCTTATCTGCTCAAATGGGTGTAAGCAGACAGTCATTACAGTCAATTATGCACAAAGATTTGGACTTATTCCCATATAAAATTCAAATGACCAACAAACTGAACGCTGCAGACTTGCCGATTCGCTTGGAATTTTGCCAGAAGATGCTTCAAATGGTGGAAGAGGATGGAAACATGTTGAACTGTCTTTTCATGTCTGACGAGGCCCATTTCGATTTAAACGGCAACATAAACAAACAAAATTGTCGAATATGGAGTGCTTCCAACCCACAGATACTCCATGAGACGGAATTGCATCCACTTCGTGTCACAGTGTGGTGTGCAGTTTCATCATGCTGCATTGTCGGGCCCTACTTCTTCGAAAAAAACGGTCACACCGCTACGGTTACTGGAGACCGTTACTTGAGCATGTTGAGAGAGTTTTTCTATCCAGAATTACGCCGAATGAGAATTTCTTTCAACTCTGTGTGGTTTCAGCAAGATGGTGCAGCTCCTCATATAGCCCAACCTGTTATGACAGAATTGCGACGAAAATTTCCCAATAAGCTGATATCCAGAAACTCCACGTTCCGTTGGCCACCCAGGTCGCCTGACCTTACTGCACCTGACTTTTTCTTGTGGGGTTATTGCAAACAGGAAGTCTTTAAAGCAAAACCAACAAATTTGAATGAACTAAGGCAATCCATTCGAGAAACAATTGCGGCTATTCCTGTCTCAACTCTCCAAGCAGTAATGAACAACTTTTTGGTAAGATGCCGCACATGCATCGACGAGCAGGGGGGGCATTTAAATTCCATTATTTTTAAAACTAATTAAGCTATATGTAATAAAATTTAATGAGCTTTAACACGAATAAAAGAAAAATGAATTCCATACACTGAAAAAAAAAATATTTGAGTTTCTTAATGTAGCAAAATTCATCAGCCACCCTGTACAACACTTAAGTGTAACGCTCAAGTGCTCCAAGCAGCACAGCGTCTAAAAGTAGGCTGTTGCATTTGGCGCTTACTTCCAAAAACGGCGTGCAGCACTTAAATAGACTCATAGAAAGCAGCACACAACCGCGTGTGTACACGTGCTCAACCCTATGATTATGCTCCATTTGTATACATGTATGTATGCATGAAAATACGCGAGCTTACGGCACGCCGTTGTGCATCACTTGGCTACTATGCAGCGTCAATTAACAACAGCTTCATACACTTCACTTGAGTCTCAAGTGTACTTAATGATGCTCGTCGCTTGCATTGCATGCACTTAACGGCATAATTGTATGTGGGTTATATGATATATGTAAGTATGTGTTGGCATGCTTAGTGAACAACGGGCACAAGTGTAGCATAACTGTAGGCGCTAAGGTGAAAGCATGCGTGTATGTTTTTTCTTTTTTGTTCTTATTGATGCATACATTTGGGCGCAAAAGCATTGAAAGTATTTCTTAAGCTAAACAATTACATTGTCTTTGATCTAATTTTTGTTGCGAATTTTATAGCAAAATTTGAAACTTTATTTGGTTAAATAACATTTAAAATAGAGGTTTCACGATTTCTAGTTGGCTTTCAGACATGGAAAATAAAATGTGGTCCATGGCGTAGCAGCACAACTGCTTGGAAAATAACTTAGGGCTTAAAATTTAAGGGGAGGGCTCGAAAGTGAAAAATAGTGTGGAGATTTGCTATCTTTAAAATATTTGGAAGGCGATTAGCGTTGTCGCTTTCCTGTTTTCGTTTTTGCGTTCCAAGTGAAATTGTAGGCGATACTCTGGAACGGCCCAGTTGAAGAAAATTGTCATGCACAACTACTTTGTGGGGAATTAAATTTTCTTGACTACTGTATGCAATCTCTTTTTATTTTTTAATTCTAATGTTTGAAACAAAACTGAGATTAGTCTTAAAAAGTCTACACTAGCGATGGTAGACCTCTAAAAGTTAATATTAAGGTCCGAAGTTCTTGCTATATTTTTCCCCCCATTCTGGCAAATTTTTTATACCAACAGTTGAATTAAAAATTCTTTATTTTTATTTTGAAAAATCTTCTTTTTGCTTGAAAATGATTTCCTTATATGTACTTGAAAAAGATCTGCTTACACTTGAAAATGGTTTCTTTAAACTTGGAAAAGGTTTATTTAAACTTAAGGTGCTTTCCACCTTAAAGGTTTTTTTTACTAGAAAAAATCTTCTTTCTTACTTGTAAAAGGTCCATTTTCACTGGAAAAATAATTATTTTTTACTAGAAGTAGGCTTCTTTCTATCTCGAAAAATCTGTATTTTTCTTTATTAATTATGAAAGCTTTTATTATTAGACTTCTTCATCAGAAAAATATTTGCTCGCTCTGTTAACCTTTAGACTTTCAGTACTTTTAGTTTTTTTGTCATCTTAACTCCAATTTCTTTTTAGTTTTCCATAACATTGCGCATGCACCGCGATTATGATCCACATAGATCGTTATGGATGTTTGTTTTGTGTGTCCACTTTTGACACTCCGAATGTGCTCCTCAGTTTAGTTTTATTTTGTATACCAGCAATTGAATAGAGTTGTTGTTTTTACGGCATGCATAATATTATTTACATGTAAATACGAGGTGTGTTCAAAAAGTATCGCGAATTTTGAATTTTCGCTGGTTACGTATATTCGAATTTCGAATTTTTTGTGGCGTTATGTTGGTACTCATGTCTCTCACTTATGCCGACAAGCTCGGCCATTTTTCGGCCATTTTGAATGTTCAGTTAATTGTTGACAGCTGCTTTGCTTCCACGTGTTTGGGATCGCCTTCGATTTTTACGCGAAATTCGTACCAAAATTGCTCAATTGTGACCAAAAACAGCATCGCATGAACATTGCTAATGAGATGTTAAACTCTGTCCGCGACGACCCAAATTTGCTCCAGAGGGTCATAACTGGTGACGAATCGTGGGTTTATGGTTATGACGTGGAAACCAAAGCTCAATCAACTCAATGGAAGCTGCCGCACGAACCAAGACCGAAAAAAGCGCGCCAAGTTCGGTCGAATGTGAAAGTTTTGCTGACAGTTTTCTTCGATTGCAGGGGCGTGGTGCATCATGAGTTCTTGCCACAGGGAAGAACGGTCAATAAGGAATATTACCTGCAAGTTATGCGCAATTTGCGCGAAGCAATCCGCCATAAACGCCCGGATTTGTGGAAGAACAAAAATTGGCTTTTGCACCACGATAACGCCCCTGCTCACGCATCGTTGCTTGTGCGCGACTTTTTGGCCAAAAACAACACACTAATGATGCCCATTGCTCAAATACCACTCGCCGCCATCAACAATGAAGCGTAGAATAGAAAGCTAACGTGCCTAAAAATCGTTTGACGATTCCGTTCCCCATAGCGCTGGTGTCGTAGGTCAACCTTATTTGTCACATCTACGTCCCAAATTCCTTAACCCTCTAACCGACAAGACAGATATAACAAGTATAACCCTAATTCTCTTCTATAATTATTGAAACGTAATCTTGGTTTTGGCAAACTACAAAAAAGTGATAAAACATATCTCTATCTCTATGGCGCGATATACAACAGGTATATCATCATAAACCTCCTAAGAGATTTTTGCGCCAAGCTTCTCTTCCAATTTGTGGTGTGCCGATTTGAATTTTCCCTACAAATTGGTGGGACCTATAGTTTTTTGCCGACTCCGAACGGTTCTAAAAAAACCAAATTGTTGGTAATTAAAATAATATTTAAGGATTAGAATTTATGAATAACATGTTAAATAAAATGTATATTTATAGATATATGAGTCAAAAATGATACCTCCAAATTGGCCTGTTAGAGGGTTAACCCTCGTTAATCAAAAATGAATAAAAGGTAAAAAAAAGTGTTCTTAGTCTTCTAATTTAAATTCTCAAGCAAATCCTATCTACTTTTCCTGCATGCAACTATAAATCGTCATTTAAATTTTAAACTTTTGTTCTCACTCAAGTGTCGTTTGTCTGCAGTCGAATTGCTATAACTAAATGTTGGCCACGTCGTCGCCACTATCGCCACAGTACACTGTAACTTTAAGTATCACAACAACTAAACAATCAACAACAATAAAACAAAATAAACACAATTTATCGTGACACAACGCCAAGCGAAAATATTCAGCTACAATAGAATGGATAAATAGCAAAAGTCCACGAAGAAGAAGCAGAAACATTGACGTCTAAAAGGCAATGAATTTGTAGACATAAAGAAAATGAGCGTGTGGAAAAGAATAGTAGTAAAATGGCGTATGACATAAGACTGGGTCAAATGTAACAAATGAATATAATAACATGCGAGCACACATACAAAAATAGCAACACAAACACACATGCACACAGAGTTTATTTTAGCGTAGGTGAAATTCGTAGATTTGGCAAGCACAGGGTTGTTGTGGTACTTTTACTAAGTAGTAGTGAAATGTCAAAATTTTTTCTTTGCTAGGTACTATTTTATGCTCCAGAAACAATAGAGAATATTTCTTGAATTTTTTCTTATGGAAAGCATAAAGCTTTTAACAAGTAGATATGAATAGTTTGACCAAGTCATCTAGTCATCTTTAAAGTTATTTTTTCAACACCTAGAAACACCAGGAGATCGCAACTCATTCTTAACTTGGTTCTCCTTTCAGAGTGGGAGTTTCACTTTTGCTCTGCTTCCACTGGCAGGTGCCGATAAAAAAATACCTAAACAACACACTCTAATTTTTGAGCTACCTTACTTAATTCTAAGTACTGAATATACTGCGTTTATGGTGAAGTGGTAAATCTAAAACAGCAATCAGTGTGTATCTTTGTATCGGAATCCCGATATTAAAATCTCGGTATTTATTTCTGGTATATACGAGGTGTGTTCAAAAAGTATCGCGAATTTTGTGTTTTTTCAAAAATTATTTATTTATTCATGAATATCTATTTTGTCCCCTTCAAAGTAATCCCCATGAGATGTTATACACTTGTGCTAACGGTTTTTCCAACCTTCGAAGCACTTCAAAAAATCATTTTTTTGTATCTTGTTCAGCTCCTCCTTCGATGCCGTCTTTATCTCGTCAAGAGAAGCGTAACGTCGTCCTTTCATGGGCCTCTTCAGTTTAGGGAACAAGAAAAAGTCACAGGGGGCCAGATCTGGGGAATACGGTGGCTGCGGCATCATTAGTGTGTTGTTTTTGGCCAAAAAGTCGCGCACAAACAACGATGCGTGAGCAGGGGCGTTATCGTGGTGCAAAAGCCAATTTTTGTTCTTCCACAAATCCGGGCGTTTATGGCGGATTGCTTCGCGCAAATTGCGCATAACTTGCAGGTAATATTCCTTATTGACCGTTCTTCCCTGTGGCAAGAACTCATGATGCACCACGCCCCTGCAATCGAAGAAAACTGTCAACAAAACTTTCACATTCGACCGAACTTGGCGCGCTTTTTTCGGTCTTGGTTCGTGCGGCAGCTTCCATTGAGATGATTGAGCTTTGGTTTCCACGTCATAGCCATAAACCCACGATTCGTCACCAGTTATGACCCTCTGGAGCAAATTTGGGTCGTCGCGGACAGAGTTTAACATCTCATTAGCAATGTTCATGCGATGCTGTTTTTGGTAAAAATCGAAGACGATCCAAAACACGTGCAAGCAAAGCAGCTGTCAACAATTAACTGAACATTCAAAATGGCCGAGCTTGTCGGCATAAGTGAGAGACATGAGTACCAACATAACGCCACAAAAAAATTCGAAATTCGAATATACGTAACCAGAGAAAATTCAAAATTCGCGATACTTTTTGATAACACCTCGTATGTTACTAAAAACGAAATACGCGTGGCTATACTGCACCCTAAGGCTAGTCGAAGAGTGGACTAGGAATAAAGGTCTAGGTGTTAAGCCGGCCAAAACAGAGCTGGTACTGTTTACTAGGAAATACAAAATTCCGTCGCTACGGCTACCGGCATTAGGCAATACCACCCCTAAATTGGGTGATTCCGCAAAATACCTGGAAGTTATTATCGACAAAAAGCTCACATGGAAAGAGAACATCCAGGAGCGCGCTAAAAAGGCTCTTGTGGCCCTATACTCTTGTAGGGGTGCCATAGGACAAAGATGGGGGTTGTCCCCCAAAGTTACACTTTGGCTCTATACTGCCGTGGTAAGACCAATTCTTCTGTATGGGGTCCTGGTCTGGTGGACGGGCCTGGAGAAGAGCTCCAACATTATCGTAATCCAAAGAGTACAGAGAAGTGCGCTCATATGTGTTAGTGGGGCGCTACGCACAACAGCGGCAGAGGCACTGAATGCAGTCCTTAACATTCTACCGGTTGACATATGCGGTAAATTATATGCGAATTAGGAATTTACCAGGATGGAGGCCCCTTGGTGAAGGTCACTCGTCCATTCTTAAAAATCTCCCTGCGAATATTTCGGTCTATTGTATACCGAAGTAGTCTTTCGAGAAGAAATTTGATATCAGAATACCTGAAAGGGAATTCTGGGAGAAAGGTTCCCCTCAGGACAACGGGTCAATCCATTTGTACACAGATGGTTCGAAACTTGATGACAAGGTAGGCGGTGGAGTTTACGCCGCTCAGCTGGGGCTAAACTTTGGCTTCCGACTACCTGATCATTGCAGTGTTTTCCAGGCAGAAGTGGCTGCTATACAGGAAGCTGTAGTATTACTGAAGACAGTGAACATCAATAGCAGTGATGTATACATCTTCTCTGACAGCTAAGCAGCCCTCAAGGCGCTGGGGGCCTTCACATGCAATTTCAGGGCTGTGGAGAGCTGCCGCAGATCGCTCAACGAGGTGGCTGAGCAACTTTCAATTCACCTGGTATGGGTGCCTGGACAGTGTGGCATACCAGGAAATGAGATGGCAGATGAGCTAGCTAGGGGGGGGTACATCCGCTCCGCTTTCACAGTCCTGGAAAGGTTTAGGCATGCCGGTCGCGACCAGCAAGCTCATAACCAGGAATATATTCCTCAAACAGGCAAGGGATAGATGGGAAAACCTAGGTACCTGCAATAATACAAAACTGGTGTGGGCACGGATTATCGCGATTAGGTTCGAAGACTTACTCAAACTCAGAAGGGAGGAACTCTCATTACTTATGGGACTTCTCACAGAGCATATAGGCTTAGGCAGACATGCGGAAAGGCTTGGTATTCCCTATAATGATTTCTGCAGAAGCTGTAGAGACGAGGAGGCAATTAGTTGAAATATCTGGGGTCGGGTGTTTTCTATCATCTTGGCGAATTATCAAGAATTAAGCCAAAGGATATTCTGTGCTTCGCGGAATCCACAAAATGGTTTGAGTAGGGGGTCAGTCAGATCCATGTGGTATCACAACGGGACCTACGGCGCCTGTGTGTGCTAGTCCGTTCACTAGTAGCCACTGCAACCTACCTACCTACCATACTGCACCCAACCCCCATAGCTATTCTCATAGATCCATTTCAACAGCAGCTAGACTTTTTGATTAGAGAAAATTTTACGCGATCTGTCAACAATAAACCTATCAGTACAATTATTTTTATGTCAGCTAAACTCCTATTTCTATAAATTTTACAACAAAATGTACAACATTGCCCAAACCCGCCATCTTGCGACATATAGCATTGTTCATGTTGGATTTTTCTACTTTGTGTCCTTTTTTGACACTTCGAATGTGCTCATCAGTGTCACTCGATTTACGTTGTTACAATAGGTATGGCTTTTGTTTTACTTATGTTAACGTTTTTGAAGTATTCAGGAGCAGAAATTAACTCAACGCTAATTAGTAATGACCGCTTTTGTTTCTTTTATATATAAAAATGATTATTGTTTATATAATTATTTTTTTTAATAACTATTTTTTATTTAGTTATTACGAGGGCTCTTATTCTGTAGTTCTATTTGAAAGAAAATTTATTTGCTTACGAGTGTTCGTATTCTTTAAGAAATTTTCGAGTAAAACCCGCTCTTTTTATACCTTACATAAACATGAAATGAAATTATAATTCTGGTCCGATGTTTGTAAGTATGAGAAGAAGAAGAGATAGACCCACCAATATCGAAATTATCAGGGCGATGGGCTGAGTCGATTTAGCCTGTCCGTCTGTCTGTCTATCTGTCTGTTTGAACGCAAACTTGTCCCTCAGTTTTTGAGATATCTCGCTGAAATTTGCTAAGGTGCCGCCATTTTGTGAAACATTAATCATTTGTAGGAACCAGCAAGATCGGACCAATACAACGCATAGCTCCCATACAATCGATTGTTCCTATAAACGGGTTTTGGCCTATAACTGTTGCAATTAAAAAGCTAGGAATGTAAAATTTTGCAGGGTTGGTACATATTATTTATGAAATGTGTGTAGTGAACATCACATAGATCGGGCGAACATAACATATATATGCCATACAATAGATTGTTCCGATAAATGGAGTTTGCGCTATGTAACTTTAAATTAACGGTTTTGCATAGTTTGTACTAATTGTAAGTAAGGATCGGACACTTAAAACTGTGATGCACAACCGAAGACAACGATTTCCTTACTTGTTTCGAATTCCATTCTGTGATTTGCATTTGATTTATCCCATTTTTAACAACATATGCGAAAATGGTCGAATGTTAGAAAATTCTGTTCGACAACAATTTAGCAAAAAATAATTTTAAAATTAAGGTAAAAAATTAAAAAAAAAAATTGATTGTAGAAATATTGGTATATTTAAAAAAATTAAATTGTATTTAGTGAAAATAAAATAAAAAAAAAATTTATTGTTTGAGGATCTACGTTCGAACCTACTTATTTAATTCACATAGGCTCTCAAAAAATATGTGAAATTTTTAACCTAAAATAGTGGAGAAAGCGGATACCCGAAACCCGTGATTAGTCATAAAAATACATCCACGATTGTATGTATTTGTGCGCTTGAGTACTAATAAAATGCTTCAACTATGCAAGAAAAAAACAGCGAAGGAGTAATGAACCAAGCATTTGCATGTATTAGTGTTTGGCAAAGAGTGAGAGTGCGACTAAAGCAAATATTTACTTTCATAGCATATTTCAGGGCTAACATAAAAACGTACACAACACACGCTCGTGAAAAAATAACGCATTTGTTTGGTGCTTCTTCTAAGTAAAACATGTAGCACAAGTCAACGTTGTCTCCCACACACACACACAGTGGCACACATATCAAACACTTGAAACTATCAAAATGGCCAAGCAACAATGACAAGAGCTTCACAAATAAAAGAAAGAGAGTAAAAAGCACGTAAAACATACAAAAACAAAGTATTATACGTTACTACTAAATAACAAAAATACGTCACAACAATAAATAGTGATAACAATGTAAACGTCAATGGCCGCTCGTTGTTTTGTTTTGTTGGTAAACTATTATTTGTTTGCAGTAAAAGCAACAATGAGTGCGCCAACATGGCGTCAAGCATTAAATGTTTAGTGAATTTTTTTGCTATATTTTGTTGTGCTAGGTACTAAGTAGTACAATGAGAATTAGGTTATGACTTGGTGAGTACGAGGCTGTCTATAAATACATTGATGGATACAACTAATGTGGTAAATAAAATTTATAGCGAAAATTAAATTATTTATAGAGCAAGTCATTTTAATTCTGATTTTATGTATGCGTATTTTAGTCAAAGCCACTTTAGTAAGTTAGGGACGGAAACGCTACCTTTGATTTGGATAATCTTGAAAGTTGTGTAACGCCTTTTATAGCAGAAATAAAAAAGAAAAGAAAAAATAATAGAATGGCAGTGGTCATATGACATAGCAAATACGTAAAGAGAGAGTGGATGGCAGAGTACTTTAAGAATTTAAGAATGGAGATGTGTCAAAGATAAAAAAGGTATATGAAAAAATTCAAAGTCGCACACCACAAATCGGCACATAAATCTCTTCGGAGGGAGATAAGAAAATTTAATTTTAAAATTTAATATATCTTTTTTATTTTATTTTACTTTATTTTGTTTATTATTTTATTAATTTTTTTTATTTTATTTTGTTTTATCAAATTTTTTTTAATTTTATTTTTTTAACTTATTTTATTATATTTTATTTTGTTTTATTTTATTTTATTTCATGTTATTTAGTTTTATTTTATTTTATTATGTTTTATTTTGTTTTAATTTATTTTATTTTATTTATCTTGTTTTACTTTTACTCTTTCTATTTTTTTTTTTAATTTTATTTTATCTTCTATCTCTCTATGGCGCGATATACAACAGGTATATCATCATAAACCTCCTAAGAGATTTTTGCGCCAAGCTTCTCTTCCAATTTGTGGTGTGCCGATTTGAATTTTCCCTACAAATTGGTGGGACCTACAGTTTTTTGCCGACTCCGAACGGCATCTACAAAGGAGACGAATTTTTGCTGAGAAGCCTGTCATGGCAGAAATACACTCGGAGAGTTTGCCAAACCACTGCCGAGGGGCGACCCCGTTTTGAAAAACTTTTTTCAAATCACTTTTGATGTTACCTGTACCAGGGCTCGAACCATGGACCTTCGGTGTGGTAGGCCGGCAACACTACCTTCACACCACGGCGGCCGCCGTGGTATCATCAAAAATCAAAAATGATGTTTTTTAAAGGAGAAAAAGGACCTACGAGTTATCTCGTAGTTGGCGTCTGGGAAAGAACGCTTCGAATTATCTCGTAGTAGATAGGTCCTTTTTTTTCTAAAAAAAACATCATTTTTGCTTTCTATAGTATTTTGTTTTATAGTTGTTATTATTTATTATAATTATCATAATTTTGTTATTATTTTCTTTCTTTTTAGATTTATAAACATTCTCTAAAATTACTGTTATAATTATTAAGAACCCAATATGGATAGGAAAAGGTCACTGAATCAAAGTGAAATTGAGTACAACGCAAATCTAAGTGATTCAGAAGATGGTTTCAGCGATGGTAGTAACGACATTTATGAGCCTTCTGAGAATACAAGTGATAGTGAAGATGAAGTCATCTCCGAACCTGAAGACGTCTCCGAATCTGATAATAATGACGATGATTTTCAAGCAACAACGTCAAATGAGAATGATGATTTGTGGACAGAAGTTCAACACAATCCTGGATTATTTCTTTTCGAAGAAAATGTTGGTGTGAAATTAGATACATCAAATTTTACAGTACAAACGCTGCTGGATTTATTTTTTTCGGATGAGTTTCTTGCACTACTGGTAGAACAAACTAATTTATATGCTGCGCAAGAAATTGCAACATTGAAAAATGGGAATCAAAATGCTATAAAAAAATCTAAAATTATGTCTAATTGGCAAGACGTAAGTGCTACAGAGATGAAAGTTTTTCTTGCACTTTTATTGCAAATGGGACCTTGTACTTTTCCAACAATAGAACATTACTGGACCACAAACAAGCTATATAATGTAAACTTTTGGCGCACGCATATGAGCCGCAATCGATTCCAGTTGATACTTCGTTATTTTCATTTGGTTGATAACTCACAACGATCTACCGACAGATTATACAAGGTGAGACCAATCCTAAATCATTTCAATGATGTTATGCGTGAAAACTATGTACCAAGTAAAAATATTTGTATTGACGAATCCATGATGCTATGGCGGGGAAGATTGCTTTTCCGCCCATACATAAAAAATAAAAAACACAAATGTGGCGTCAAACTATATGAAATATGTGAGTCCGACGGTCTTGTAATAAAAATATAAAATTTACAGCGGAAAATCTGAGGAAACTACCCATAATGTAGGTCACACTGCTGACGTTGTTTTACATTTACTTGAGGACTATCTCGATAAAGGCTACGCGCTTTACATGGATAATTTTTATAATTCAGTTAGTCTTACAAAACTGTTATATACACGAAAAACTTATATGCGTGGAACCCTACGAAGTAACAGAAAAGGAAACCCCAAAGATGTGGTAAATCGTAAACTAAAAAGAAGGGAGTGTTTTTGGCAGACAAATGGTCCTATTACTGTATGCAAATGGAAAGACAAACGAGAAGTCTTTCCCATTTCAAACATGCACGCTATTGAAATGGTAGAGGTGCCCAATCGCAATGGAACAATTTCTATGAAACCGAATATAATTCGAGATTACAATAATGGAATGTCTGGCATTGACCGATCAGATCAAATGATTACATACTACTCATCTCTAAGAAAGACTATTAGATGGCACAAAAAGGTTTCACTTCATATTATAGAGATATATATACAAAATGCTAACAGAATTTACCAAAAAGTAACTTCATCTAAAATATAACTGATAAAGTTCAGAGAAGAATTCGTCTTGGCGTTGATTGGAGATTTTCAACCAGTTTTTAAAAAAAATAGATCTAAAGAGCCCCATTATTTAGAGTGTTTACCAAAAAAAAAACATCGTATGACAAAGCCATGTCGTGTATGTACCCAAGAAAAAAAACGCCGAGAAACGCGTTACTTTTGTCCAGCCTGTCCAGAGAAGCCAGCCCTTTGTGTGGAAAATTGTTTTAAAAACTACCACAAACAATAATATATTACTTTATTTCTTGTATTTGAGTTAATTTTTCCATTATATTGAATGAATTTTTGCATTATATTGAATGAATTTTTCCATAAAATTTTTTTTTTTTTTAATAAAAAAAAAGCTCACGGAAGCCAAACCCAAATTTTTTTTCTTTTCCCATAAGCCATTTATCGATACTAACACTATTATAATACGGTTTTACTTGTAGTTAAACAAAAAGTGGTAGTTTTAGCTAGTACGAGATGACTCGTAGTTGGCTTCCTGGAAGGGAAATCATACTACGAGTTATCTCGTAGTTGGCAGTCAACGTGTTAATTTAATTCTATTTTATTTTATTTCATTTTATTTTGTTTTATTTTATTTTATTTTATTTTATTTTATTTTACTTTATTTTATTTTATTTTATTTTATTTCATTTTATTTTATTTTATTTTATTTCATTTCATTTTATTTCATTTTATTTTATTTTATTTTATTTTATTTTATTTTATTTTATTTTATTTTATTTTATTTTATTTTATTTTATTTTATTTTATTTTATTTTATTTTATTTTATTTTATTTTAATTTTATTTTATTTTATTTTATTTTATTTTATTTTATTTTATTTTATTTTATTTTATTTTATTTTATTTTGTTTTATTTTATTTTATTTTATTTTATTTTGTTTTGTTTTGATTTATTTTATTTTAGTTTATTTTATTTTATTTTACTTTATTTTATTTTATTTTATTTAATTAAACTTTATTCTTTTTATTTTTTTTTTTAAACACTCTTCGCTCGTGTATGTGTCTATCTATGGGAGAGTTTCGGAAGGTCGACGCTTAGAGTGGTATGAATAAGAAACAAAATGTTCAGCCAATGAACTTGTGTTTGGTGACTAGTTTAGTCTATTACTAGTATGTAGTAGTAGTACCTATAAAATATCTATGTAAAGGGTGTTTTTTTTAGGGGTATAGAACTTCGAATTGAAATAAAACACAAGAAAATCGTTTTAAGGTCCATCAATTTGGCTTTATTGGAAGGATAATTTTATGCCATTAATGTTTAAATATGATTTCGGGCATGTGGCCGCCGCGGCTGGCTCGAATAAAGCCAATTCTACAGGTCCAATTTTCAACCACTTTTTCGAGCATATGGGGCCGTATGTCGGCAATAACGCCACGAATGTTGGCTTCCAATTCCCCTAACGTTTCTGGTTTGTTGGTGTAGACGAGCGACTTCACATATCCCCAAAGAAAATAATCCAATGGTGTCAAATCACACGACCTTGGTGGCCAATTGACAGGTCCATTCCGCGAAATTATGCGCTCATCGAATGTTTCCTTCAATAAATCGATTGTGACGTGCGCTGTGTGGCATGTAGCGCCGTCTTGTTGGAACCACAACTCATCCACATTCATGCCATCCAATTCGGGAACAAAATAGTCGGTTATCATGGCTCTATACCGGTCTCCATTAACGGTAGCTGCCTCTCCAGCATTATTGCGGAAGAAGTATGGCCCAATGACTCCACCAGCCCATAGAGCACACCAAACAGTCAGTTTTTGTGGATGTAATGGCGTTTCAAGGGTCTCATGTGGATTCTCTTCACTCCAAATGCGGCAATTTTGCTTGTTGACGTAGCCATTCAACCAAAAATGAGCCTCATCACTGAACAAAATTTTGCGATGAAAATCAGCATCGAAATCAATCTCATTTTCGGCCCATACACCAAAATCACGACGCATTGCATGGTCTCGCGGCTTTAATTCTTGCACAAGCTGGATCTTGTAAGGTCGCAAGCCAAGATCTTTGCGCAAAATCTTCCATAAAGTTGATGGACAAAGCTCCAATTGCTGTGCACGGTGGCGAATCGATTCATTCGGGTCCTCTTCAACACTTTGCTCTACAGCGGCAATTGTTTCTTCGGTGCGCACTGCGGATGCGTATTATCACATAGAGTAAACGTAGTGCGAAAACGATCCATGGTTAACCGAATTAATTGCTCTGATGGACGATTATGTCGACCATAAAATGGACGGAGCTCACGGTAAACTTCGCGAACTGAACCATTATTTTCGAAATAAATTTGCACGATTTGCAAGCGTTGTTCTTTTGTCAACCTGTTCATGATGAAATGGTAAACCAAACTGAACATAAATGACATTAGAGTTGCCAGATTTGACCACAAAATGCTAGTTTTATCTCTATTCGAAAAACAAACCTGTAAAAAAAACACCCTATATATAATTGTATGTGCTATTGACATTAGCACACTGCCGATCATTCACTTCTAAAAGGCGGCTGGGCGCTATTATGGCATGGCAACATGGCATTAAATTAACTTACGACGAATATGAAAGTGAACTGAATTTTAAACTACACTTACACTTTGTACCTTTCATGACATTTGCGTTCCATTTTATGTTCGTTTTGTTTGTTACACATGGCGTATGTACCTGGCTGACAAGCGTGCAAAGCAACAGTAAAGAACAAGTAACAGCACCAAATTATACAAACACTGTATGTTAATAAATAGATGATGTCGGATATAGAAAAGGCGGAAAGCACTTCCTTGCTTTTGTAAAGAATTTTCTTTCAAGAATTTTCGTTTTCATTTTGATTTTCATACTTTTATCGCATTCAACACAGACTGTTGCTTGTCATCGCATCATCGCATGGCAAAGTGTTTTTGAACTGTAGCTTTGTTGGCTTTTTGCAAAACGCTAAATCGTTTATTATACTTGAATATGAGCTACACATAAATAACTTCCATATATCTTGAAATACCAATTGCGATTCTTTACATCATTACAAAAAATGTGCGTCCTTGAGTAAAAAAAAAAATTGTATATATGCTGAGTCCATAGTTTGAATTTTAGCCTCACTTGGCAAATTTAATTTGTATACGCTCGAAATGAAGTTTGTGAGAAAATTTTCTTCTAGTGTACCCTGTCGGTTCTATACTGCGTGTTAAGCTTCGCCTAAGAGTATGCTACGTGTAACTACTCCGCCTATTTTTCTGGAGCCTCCGCTCTTTTTAGATGCATCTCATGAAGATTTTGCTGCTGAATTTAATCAAAAAGTCAAATTGCCGGCACTAAGTACAATATCAAAAAGAAAATTAATATATTAAATTATTTACAGGGTGACTTTGCGGCTTCATGGTCTCTCTCGCTATGTAGAAATGGAAATAAATATTTCATCTACAATTTATTAAACTCGCAGTACAACGCCCCTCCATTTGGGTTAAAAACTTGATTGATTTGTAACTTAGTAATGAATGTCGAGTCCAGCTTACGAATTAAAACGATTTTTAAGGCTTAAAAAATGTCATATATAAAGTGAAATTAGCAAATGATTTATTGTGAGTGCTAGATTTTATTAAATTTGTAGGACCTCGATACATTTTTTTGAACCACAACTGACTATATAAAATGATAGTATGGGAAAAAAACTTAGAAATATACTGGGATGTTTTGAAAGCAAAGTCACGTAACAAGCATTTAATAAAATGTTTTTATATCTCAGGCTCAGGACTACATGCATGCTACTAAAATATATGTAAATTGTTAATAATTTTAAAAAAATGTCGCATGCCTATAATGGTTTTTATTGAAATTCATTGACAACTTCAATTTGATGCGACAGAGAATGAAAATCAAATGGTATTCGTTTCTGGCTTTTTTTGTGTGCCTTTTTTCTCCGTGTATATACATATGTATGTCACTCTCTCTCCAATTTCACACTTTGTATGTGTCACATTTCATTAAATTTAATTGATATAATTACTTAACACAAAAGGTAACAAGTGTTTTGTGTTTATATGTGGATGCTTCGATTTAATTGCCTGGATACAAACTTAAATGAAGTGTGCATATTTCAGTCAAAAAAGCAACAAAAACATAGCGGTGTCAACCGACTGAATTGCAAAATGAGCGCCATAAAAAGTGAGCATCAAATGAAATCTGAAAATTACCAAATCTGATCACATTCCACAGATTTTTTTTCGTTTTCTTTCTTTTGAAACAAAACTGGCACTGATTTTAAATGCAACAGTTTATCACTATATGCTTCAACCCCTAAATGTAGGCTATATTTAACCACACACACACATACCTACAAGTGCATACAAAATGTATTTCGATTTAATAGAAATTGATGTTTTTTTGCTTAGGAGTGTTAATTTTCATAGAAACTTAAATTACACTTCACCGACAGTTTTTTCATTTTTTACTAAATTAAATTGCTGGCACATATATGCGCCTAATGGTATGCAATAAAATAATAAAAAAAAATGTTATAAAAATATGCCCTGTTAAAGCTGATGATTTATATTTACCTTACCAAAAATCACTAAATAAAAACTCGGATAAAAAACTGCGTAATTATGTTTGAAGAGATTTCATTTTTAACCGTGCTAAAAGCCTGCATACTTTTAGGCACTTGTCGTTTTCCTATAATTCTATTAATATGGGTTGGTGGTAGTACAAATTTGTGACTGTTGTCACAGTGGGCTACAATTCAATGTAGTTAAGTAAAATTTTATTTGTGTAGCGTACTCATAGGCGTATAAATCATTTTAGCTTTTGCAGCATACCCATAGGGGTTGAAAGTACCCGTTTGGATAGAAAGTGGCCTTGTCCTATTGCACCCGTTCGGGTATAAATGGGTGCAATTGGTCTTCGCAGAGAATATGCTCAAACGAATGTGAACAATCCAGCAAATACTAAATGATTAGAACTGGCATTACTCCCATCATCTTTTACTACTTATGCATCCTTGACTAATCGCATTTTTTGCACGGAAAGCATCACCATGGTTAGCCTTGGTTGATAGAGTAGCCTGCAAAAATCAAAAATAACTACTTACATTTTCTGTATTCATGGTGAAAAAAATTTGCCAAATATCTATCGAATTTTCAAGAACCTTGAAACTTGCACTTTGTGAGACTAGAATTTGATAGGCTACAAAACTGCCTACTGGAATCATTCTAAAATTCTTGTCGCGAAGTTAAAAACCCCCACCACTTTTCTTGAATTTTCAAAAAATTCTATATTTTTATATGAAATTAAAGAATAAGTTTTAGCTGTAAAAGTTTTCATAATATATAATATCCTACATTTTGAGTTTAAAACTAAAGCAGAAACTAATAGTAGTGAATATCAGCAGAATTTTTGTCTTTTATAAGAAAAAATTTACATTTATTTTTTGCCACCTTAAACGACCGATCCAGTAACTGTACAACAATTCGAGCCCCTTGTAAAATTTTGACACCTTCCCTAAACAAACTTACAAAAATTGCATATTTTCAGGCGCACAATTTTGAATATAAATCGGTTCCCTACTCATAAAATCTGCACTTTTTGAACAAAAGACAAAAAAATTGGTATGACTAAAGATGTTAGTACAGAAAGGGCCCAGGCTTTCTCCCTTTCCTTAAAAGACCTTGAAATTAATTTGTATAATAGTTTTCATATTTCGTTTCTATCCTTTATTATATTCAAATTAAAGTGGCAAAAAATCTATTTTGTCACAATTTCTTTCACTTTAATTACCACTTATTTATTGCTAGCCATACTAGCATGTAACTCTTTCAATATATGCATGCAAATTCAGAGTTCTATATAAAGTACAATTTAAAATTTGTGGACCTTTTTGTAGCTCGTAAAAACGCTAATGATTCATAAAATTTATTTTGACCGCAAACTGAGTATAATGAATTGGCAGTCATGTAAATGTTCTCATATTTTCAAATTAAAAACAAAAAAAACCGTTATAAAATTTTTTCTGCAGCATAATTTTGAACTTAAATATATTTACCACAGTGGATTTCGTATGTATAATCCAGCTAGTATTGATTAGTTTAAATAATTTAAGGAATTACGTTTTAATTGCGATATTTTCGCATAGAAAGCTAATTTAAAAGCCACATTTTTGTGATTTAAAATTTTTCGGATATCTTTTTAAAAGTAGCAGTGACAGCGACAGAGACTATGATAGTTACAGTGACACTGACAATGAGAGTGAAAGTGGCAGGAACATTGCCCGTTGAAGGCTAATTTAAAGGCTTTTTTTCTATTTTGTAAACTTGTGCAAGTGGAAGAAATAGCAATATTTTGCATTGAAAGTAGTTTATAAACCACACTTCTGTGTTTTAATCTTTTTGGATATCTCTCAAAAAGAAGCAGTGACAGCAAAAGTGATTATGATAGTTACAGTGACATTGGCATTGATAGTGAAAGTGGAAGATATAACAACATTTCGCATAGAAACCTAATTTAAAAGCTTATTTCTTATTTTGTAAACTTTTTGGATAGCTCAAAATGTAGCAGTGACAGCGTTGGTGACTATTATAGTTACAGTGACAGTGATAATGTCAGAAATAGCAACATTTCGCATTGAAAACTAATTTTAAGGCCACGTTTGTTTTAAACTTTTTGTATATATTTCAAAAAGTAGCAGTGATATTGACAGTGACTCTGACAGTTACAGTGACTTTGGCTATAACAGTGAAAGTGACAGAAACATTGCCCAATAAAATCTTATTTAAAATCTTATTATTATTTCTTATTTTGTAAACCTTTTGATAGCTTTCAAAATGTAGCAGTGACAGCGTCGGTGACTATTATAATTACAGTGACAGTGATAATGTCAGTGCAAGTGGAAGAAATGGCAACATTTCGCATTGAAACCTAATTTTAAAGCCACGTTTGTTTTAAGCTTTTTGTATATCTTTCAAAAAGTAGCACTGATAGCGACAGTGACTGTGAAAGTTACAGTGACATTGCCTATAACAGTGAAAGTAACAGAAACACTGCCCAATAAAATCTAATTTAAAATCTTATTATTATTTCTTATTTTGTGAACTTTTTTAATATCTTACAAAAAGGAGCAGTGACTAAGACAATCACAGGAACAGTGGTTAAGACAGAGATAGTGACTATGATAGCAACAGTAACTGTGACATTTATGGGGGGATTATGTACATGAAATCGACTATCCATATTGTACGAACATACATATGCTCACCCCCATGTATTTGTAATATATTTACATATAGACGGACGTGCTATAAAATCACATGCTGTGCTAATGTAAATATGTACATAAAAACGTTAAATTATTACACGCAATTCAGTTTAAAATGGTGGTTACATTAATGTTCACATCATTTGCCAGACATTGTAAATTTCAGCGCTTTTTTGTTGCTGCAATGTAGAATTTCTTTTATGCTTACATATTTTTAATGATGTGTTGAAAGCGACAACGATTTGTGGCACTTTATCGACACTTTGACGGATACATAAATAATATTATTACTTAATAATGAATAGTAGCTTTTGTAATTTATATTTTTGCAATAAATTAGAAGTAAAAAGCTATTTGAAAGCTTTTGTGTGATTACAAATATTTTGGTATATTCATAAATAAATATTTCTGCTTTAGGTAATTGTTGTTGGAACAGTGTTTTATTATTTATGTATATTTTTTTAATTAATATTAGAGAAGAATTACAACGATATGCCAAGTGATGGTATGGGATAACATGTTACGAAGTCCCCAGCTTGTCATCAGACCTCTTCTCGGACACTGGCATACAAACCCAAGTGCATGCATCAAAGCCGCTGTTGGAGTACTCTAAACTATGGTGCCCTGTATCTTTCTACATATTTTTTTGAGTTTAAAGGTTAGCCGTATTAATTAGTTAGTTTAAATCGTAATTTAATATAACAAAAATTTAAGTTATTTTTTAATTTAGGGCTCACGAATACTTAGAAAATGTACAGTCCGAAAAAACCACAATTCAATTGAATTGTTTGTATACCAAATAAAATAAAACCAAACAGCACAGCCGGAGAGTCAAAAATGACCATAAAAACAGAAAATCTATAATATGCATTGCTAACTGCCGCCAGATGGCGCCATTTACGCAATGTTATAAAAAGCTGTATTGGGAGTTTAGCTGTCTAGCATATCATATATATTATTTCTGTAAGGTCTTTTTGTGTTATTTCCTAATTTTCTGCTCTCATTTGGAACCAATATTAATAAATAAGGTATCGTTTTAAAAGTGGGGGTTAGCTCTACATGCAAAACCATGTTTTAATTAGCGGAATGCT
Source organism: Merzomyia westermanni (assembly GCA_949987695.1). Taxonomy (NCBI): domain Eukaryota; kingdom Metazoa; phylum Arthropoda; class Insecta; order Diptera; family Tephritidae; genus Merzomyia; species Merzomyia westermanni. The sequence continues at coordinate 112,074,983 of OX465293.1, forward strand.
TTTGTTTAAGCGTATTTTATAAAAATGAATTCTTTAAAATAAACGATTGTGAATGCACAAAAAAATCAATTTGTACTGCAACGCTATTGTGACTGACATTCACATGCCTCGCGACATCTACATTTGAATGCTAAGACTGAACAGTGCGCCATCTACACTTGAACATTGCTAAAATAAGTGAATAAGACTGCGTTCACATTGGGTCATAAACTCGAGTTAAAGGGACATTTCTTGAGTTAATTCATATTGATGTTGTCAATCAACTCAAGTTCATGGCTCAATGTGAATGTAATATAAGTGGTGGAATTTCAAATAGCTGTTTGCGCATATTTGTTAAATTTTTTAGGGTCTCACAACAAGTGTAGCTTAAAATCTTTTTTTATAATTTGAGAAAAAGGTTTGAAAAATCCTGGACCTGGACTAATAAAAGGTTTCAAACCATTTTTGTTTTTTTTTTGCGCAAGGAGCGCACGGGCCCAGCTAGTAGTGTTCTAATAGCCTAACAGTTTGAAGAGAATGTCAATAAAAATTATATTGACATAGGGTGAACATCCACTGAGCCGTCGATATAATAAGAATTTTTCTTCAAATTTTCTTCAAAAAGAAGTGACTTGTCGCGTCGTGTGGAGTCTTATATAATGACCCCGTAAATGACAATAGAAAAGCATTTTAGTCTGAACATGCAAAACAATTGTGATACTAAGTTGGAAGTGCGGTTTTGTTACAATTCTTGGAGTTATTCCTCACTTAAATGAGAAAAGTTGTACAATGTTATTTTCCTTAAGCATTTTCGCTTTTAACTTTTCGTTCACTTTATCTTATTAACCCAATCTAAGTTTATCATTAATATCAAATTACAGTCATCTTTAACTCCTACAAGTTACCATAACACAATCTTTTTACGCACACCTAAAATACGTCAGCTAGGCAATATCTTTTAGCATCATAAAATCTTTAATCTCAAAAACATCCCCAAATTCGCATTTTGACGCCATCTACAATTTCGTTTCTCCACACCTTTTCAAACGTCACGCCAGCTACAACCACAAAATTTTGTAATTTTCCACCTACTTCAACACGATTTCCCTGTTTTAAGTATTTCATTATGTGCGCATATACAGGGTGTTTTTTTTACAGGTTTGTTTTTCGAATAGAGATAAAACTGGAATTTTGTGGTCAAATCTGGCAACTCTAATGTCATTTATGTTCAGTTTGGTTTGCCATTTCATCATGAACAGGTTGACAAAAGAACAACGCTTGCAAATCGTGCAAATTTATTTCGAAAATAATGGTTCAGTTCGCGAAGTTTACCGTGAGCTCCGTCCATTTTATGGTCGACATAATCGTCCATCAGAGCAATTAATTCGGTTAACCATGGATCGTTTTCGCACTACGTTTACTCTATGTGATAATACGCATCCGCAGTGCGCACCGAAGAAACAATTGCCGCTGTAGAGCAAAGTGTTGAAGAGGACCCGAATGAATCGATTCGCCACCGTGCACAGCAATTGGAGCTTTGTCCATCAACTTTATGGAAGATTTTGCGCAAAGATCTTGGCTTGCGACCTTACAAGATCCAGCTTGTGCAAGAATTAAAGCCGCGAGACCATGCAATGCGTCGTGATTTTGGTGTATGGGCCGAAAATGAGATTGATTTCGATGCTGATTTTCATCGCAAAATTTTGTTCAGTGGTGAGGCTCATTTTTGGTTGAATGGCTACGTCAACAAGCAAAATTGCCGCATTTGGAGTGAAGAGAATCCACATGAGACCCTTGAAACGCCATTACATCCACAAAAACTGACTGTTTGGTGTGCTCTATGGGCTGGTGGAGTCATTGGGCCATACTTCTTCCGCAATAATGCTGGAGAGGCAGCTACCGTTAATGGAGACCGGTATAGAGCCATGATAACCGACTATTTTGTTCCCGAATTGGATGGCATGAATGTGGATGAGTTGTGGTTCCAACAAGACGGCGCTACATGCCACACAGCGCACGTCACAATCGATTTATTGAAGGAAACATTCGATGAGCGCATAATTTCGCGGAATGGACCTGTCAATTGGTCACCAAGGTCGTGTGATTTGACACCATTGGATTATTTTCTTTGGGGATATGTGAAGTCGCTCGTCTACACCAACAAACCAGAAACGTTAGGGGAATTGGAAGCCAACATTCGTGGCGTTATTGCCGACATACGGCCCCATATGCTCGAAAAAGTGGTTGAAAATTGGACCTGTAGAATTGGCTTTATTCGAGCCAGCCGCGGCGGCCACATGCCCGAAATCATATTTAAACATTAATGGCATAAAATTATCCTTCCAATAAAGCCAAATTGATGGACCTTAAAACGATTTTCTTGTGTTTTATTTCAATTCGAAGTTCTATACCCCTAAAAAACACCCTTTACAAACACACACACACATACGAACATATTATTCAAGGTGTTTTATTTCATTGCGCTCAAAACAAATTTTCTTCTAGGAAAATAGGAAATTCTTATCATGTTATCAGCCTTCAACGACAAAACATGCTGCTGCGGCTGCGAAAATTATTCTTTGTACAAAATTTAATAAAAAATTTACTTCAAATTAGTAAAGCAACCTTCAAACTACAAGCGCAGAGGTACTTTCCTATCTCCGTTCGAAGTTAACATTGATAGCAATATGGCTGCCGCTATGGATTCATCCTTAATTCAGCAAAAATAAAATCCTCCCATTATAATGTCTAAGTAAGCAATGTTTTAATAATAATAACAACAACAAGTAAAATAACAACAGCATAAATTGCTACTTTCATTGATTCACCCATACATAACTACATATCTCAAGCTGCTGTTATGCATCCTTTTACGCGTATAGCCTTGTTTTGCTGGCTATGCTTGTCCTAGCTCAGTTTTCTTGTTGTTTGTGTGTGTGAATGATGGCATGCTATTATTATTCAAGCTGGGTAATTTGTGAAAATTGTGAATAGTTAACTAAGTGAGTCGACGTTCCGCATATACATACAAACAAATATACGCAGCGAGGTATATTCAGCATAAAGATGAAGTTCAAGTAGCGGCGTATAAGAATAAAGTTAATAAGTGGTTTGAAATATGCTTTAGCTTAGGCTATATAAAGGTGGATGATTTTACGTTTACTTAGCTTCAGGGCGATTTTCATGACATTGTAGCAAAACTCAAGTTATTTCAAATAAATAAATAAAAACAAGCATTCTACAAAACTGGTTCATGGCTCATGTTAGGAGGCTATTGTATGTTGGACACAAATTAAAAGCGACAGTTACGCATGCTGCATAAATGCTTAGTCAATTTTTTCCTTTACGGCCATTTTGCTGGATTTCATGATAAAATTGTCATTCAGGTGCAATATATTTAATAGCAATCCAATTATGTGGTGACGTTACTATGACAACGAGAGCGTCTTCGAGGTTTTAGCAGAGATGCTTGAAAGCTGATTTATCTTGTTTTGATCTTGTATGCAAGCAGCCGTAAAAGCAGCCAGAAACATAACCGCAGCCGAAAAAATAACCGAAAACGTAGCAGTAATCGTAAGCATTTCTCCTACTTTCACCGTAGCCTAATACCTATATTTAACCTTAGATATTAATCTAAACATTATTTGGAGCTTTGCCGTAACTTTATCCATAAGCGTGACCGTATCCATAACCATAAACTTATCCGTAACCGTAAACGTAACCATAATCTTAACGGTAAACTTATCTACAGATGTTACCTTATTCGTAAACGCACCCTTATAAATAACCATTACCTCAGCCATAAACGTAAATTTATCCATAATCGAAACCTTATCCAAAACCGTAACCTTATTAAAAACTGCAATCTTATGCATAAACGTAACCTTATCCGTCACCGTAACCTTAGCCCAACTAGTTATGTGTAACACGCTGGATTCTTTCATACCGCACGCTAAGAAATTTATCCGTGAAATATTTGTATCGAGTGGTGAGGATACGACTTACTACGAGTAAGCCGAATTCTTTAATAATCATGAGAAAGTATTAACTGTTTAAATTTAAAGGGCTAGTTCTGTCAATCAAGAAAAATTATTTTTATATGAATTTGTTCACTGTTGTTGTTGCTGTTGTAACGACAAAAACACTCCTCTAAGGTATTGGGGAGTACTGTAGCACTGACAGCCCTTGGCCGGATATGAACCCAGTACGCTCCAGTACTCCCTTGCGGTACTGCCCGACTGTCGTGGTAGCGATTTGGTATGACCAGTGGAACCTTCTATCATCGTCATGTCACCCCTCCTGCCGTAAAGGCGGAGACATGGGTAATGAGAGGTGAGAGGCATCATATCCGTAGATCTACCATCGAGTTGCACGCCATTATCGTGGTGCATATAAGTCGCCTATTACGACCGGTATGCCTTCCTCGGGCATATTCTAAACCCCTAACCCGCAGGGGTTGCTGTCAGGAAATGGAAGTTGCTATATGAAGTTGTTTATTTTTGTATACGGTGATGATGAGTGTGAGTGACTGCAACTCAAGATATCACGATGACTTACATAGTCAGCCCTTTAATAAGTACTCATTTTATGTAGCGGATAGAAAGTGGCAACATTTGCAGAAACAAGTATCTTATGGAGACCAATTTTAAGTGCTGGGTTTTTCTAATATTTACTCATACTTTCGTATCAAATGATGTAACCAACATTTTCCTGATTGCAGTTCTCCTAGATAAGTACTTATAACAACTTCTTCGGTTATTGCTTTTGGTTAAATATAATAATTAATTTCAAATCGGTTACGTTTAAGGTCCATTAAATCCTACTTGATAAAATGTGTTGTATCAAACTCGTCATGCAGTGTTGTGCCATCAAGTTATCAATTTCATTACAACCTAATGGTGCCCATAACGGTCATAGGTTATCTCCCGGTCAGTGCCCATGCCTTAAGCAACACCGCCAAACGCCAGAGTTGCAAACCCAGGAGGGAGATTTTGACGGAGGAGATCCCTCTAAATAAAATAAGCAAAGATGGTGAAGAATTGATTGATCAATACGACTTAGTGATCTACGTTGTAAATAAAACGTGACAAAATAAAAGTGTGATAATGATCAAAATGTGACAATTTCTGAACTGATAAAAGTATGACAATGACACAGTGACCAATTCGCGACTATGATAAAAGTGTGACAGTGACAAAATTATAGTTAGGACAAAGGTGTGACTTTTGAGAAAAGTGTAATTTTTACAAAAGTTGATATAGTTGCATTTATGACAAATTTTTGACGATGCAAAAGTTGTAACAGTGACGAAAGTGTGACAGTGACGAAAGTGTGACAGTGACAAAAGTGTGACAGTGACAAAAGTATGCCAGTGACAAAGTGTGGCAATGAAAAAATTTTAACCATTACGTTATAGTGAAATATTTCTGTTTACTGCAAATCTGTTATAGTGACGAAATTGCGACAGTCACAAAACCCATGGCGATACAAAGATTATCGTGACAAAACTGTGACAGTGACCAAAACCATTGAGAAATATAAATCATCTATAGTAACAAAAGATAATAAGTCTAAAACAACTACCTGCATTTAAATTTGATTAAATATGTTTAATATAATTAAAAAACTAATTACCTCGCATAATTTTGTATCAACAACTCACAAGGTACGTTTCAAAACCTTCAAACATACAAAAAGTCTTGCAGCGATTTAAATTCTCTGACACTCATTTCATTACTCCTTCCACTATTAAAAGTCAAGCATAAACATGATTTCGTAGGTATGTAGGTGTACAACAAAAGTACTAAATAAATGCGTGGTAGTTAATTAAATTGAAATTAAAAGTCTGCTGCGTACAATATGCCCAGCATCTTACGCTATTAATGAAAGCACAATAAAAACAAAAGTCGTTAACGAGAAAATACAACAAAAAATTTTAAACCAGAAAAAAGGCCAAAGTAACGAAACAAAAGAAGCAGTTAAGTTAAATAATTCGAGTGAATTACCTTTCAATGCGTCTATCTGGCTAAGGCAATGAAATGAGCAAACCGAAACCAGGTCAAAGTGGCAAGCAATGTTTTTTTTTTGTTTCGCTGCTGCCACCCTGTAAAATGTGGTTGCAACCCATCTACTTACCCACGTGCTTACCGTGTTTCGTTGGAAATTTAATAATAAGCGCAACATTAAAAATTATAAACGTTGTGGATTAGCAGGGCTGTAAGTACACATGAGTTTATTAAAAAAATTGTGTAGGTAAACATTTACATTAGGGTGTTGCTGAAGAAGTGAAGAGGGAACGTAAAAAATGTTTGGAAATACTGGATTAGCGCGAGTTATTTCTTTATCCATCACTTATTGGATTCTGGAATGGATGCAAAAGCTTGATTTTAACGCAGACAATATTCAGCCATAAAACACTCTCCAAATTAGTTAAGTACTTTGAAGGTATTGCAAAGGTTTGTCGAATTACCTTCCTACTTAGTCTTTATGACTAGGTGAGCTTAGCTTTGAATACAGAGGTATAGTAACTCTAAAGAAAATTTGAGCATTTTTGCCCTCACCATAACCTAAAATTTAAGAGCTAGGTAAGTGTAAGGAGTTAGAAGAAATGCCGCTCAATAAAAATGTCGCTATATCGACGAAGGCGTTTTACAATTTAATGAATACGCATGACAATTTTTCCTGTCCCATCGTTACTAAAGGGTGTTTTTTTTACAGGTTTGTTTTTCGAATAGAGATAAAACTGGCATTTTGTGGTCAAATCTGGCAACTCTAATGTCATTTATGTTCAGCTTGGTTTGCCATTTCATCATGAACAGGTTGAAAAAAAGAACAACGCTTGCAAATCGTGCAAAATTTATTTCGAAAATAATGGTTCAGTTCGCGAAGTTTACCGTGAGCTCCGTCCATTTTATGGTGGACATAATCGTCCATCAGAGCAATTAACTCGGTTAACCATGGATCGTTTTCGCACTACGTTTACTCTATGTGATAATACGCATCCGCAGAGACGTCGAACAGTGCGCACCGAAGAAACAATTGCCGCTGTAGAGCAAAGTGTTGAAGAGGACCCGAATGAATCGATTCGCCACCGTGCACAGCAATTGGAGCTTTGTCCATCAACTTTATGGAAGATTTTGCGCAAAGATCTTGGCTTGCGACCTTACAAGATCCAGCTTGTGCAAGAATTAAAGCCGCGAGACCATGCAATGCGTCGTGATTTTGGTGTATGGGCCGAAAATGAGATTGATTTCGATGCTGATTTTCATCGCAAAATTTTGTTCAGTGATGAGGCTCATTTTTGGTTGAATGGCTACGTCAACAAGCAAAATTGCCGCATTTGGAGTGAAGAGAATCCACATGAGACCCTTGAAACGCCATTACATCCACAAAAACTGACTGTTTGGTGTGCTCTATGGGCTGGTGGAGTCATTGGGCCATACTTCTTCCGCAATAATGCTGGAGAGGCAGCTACCGTTAATGGAGACCGGTATAGAGCCATGATAACCGACTATTTTGTTCCCGAATTGGATGGCATGAATGTGGATGAGTTGTGGTTCCAACAAGACGGCGCTACATGCCACACAGCGCACGTCACAATCGATTTATTGAAGGAAACATTCGATGAGCGCATAATTTCGCGGAATGGACCTGTCAATTGGCCACCAAGGTCGTGTGATTTGACACCATTGGATTATTTTCTTTGGGGATATGTGAAGTCGCTCGTCTACACCAACAAACCAGAAACGTTAGGGGAATTGGAAGCCAACATTCGTGGCGTTATTGCCGACATACGGCCCCATATGCTCGAAAAAGTGGTTGAAAATTGGACCTGTAGAATTGTCTTTATTCGAGCCAGCCGCGGCGGCCACATGCCCGAAATCATATTTAAGCATTAATGGCATAAAACTATCCTTCTAATAAAGCCAAATTGATGGACCTTAAAACGATTTTCTTGTGTTTTATTTCAATTCGAAGTTCTATACCTCTAAAAAAAACACCCTATACTTACAATTAATACAGGGTGGCGCAAAAGTAATCCTCCTATCAGAAAATGCTATAAATTTTGCGATTGGCCCCTAAAGTCAGTTCTGTTTTGACATTTGTGTAGTAAACACATGCGAAATACACGTTAATAAACAATGTTACGCTACACTGCTCCAGAACTCGGAATATCGCTGACTATTTATTTGACCAATAATCGGTCGGGGCCAAACGGTTACTGTGAATGGTGAGCGCTACAGAGCAATGATCAACGAGTTCTTTTTGCCGCAACTTGATGAATTGGGAATGGAAAACATGTGGTTCCAACAAGACGGTGCAACAGCACGCACTGCACGTGCCACAACCGATATGCTGAACATCGGAAGCTTACTTTTGCGCTACCTTGTATAAACAGATCTTCTTATCTCTATAAATAACTAACATTGTAACAGATCGATGAGTGCACATTGCAGATAATAAAAAAAAATTTATATTATTGATCATTACTGAGCAAATAGGATCCAAAGCACCAGTTTTTGAAATTTTTGTCTGTATGTCTGTATGTTTGTGCGCATGTCACTCAAAAACTACAAAAAAGAATTGAACGTAAGTTTCACCGTTGCTTTAATAGACATCTAAGTTAAAGTTTAAGATCACTCCTTTTGTGATGACTTGTTCGGAGTTATCGACTAAATGGGGAGAATTGTGACCCAAAATGTTTTAGTAAAATATTGGTATCAAACGAAAGGTGCTAATGAGTGCTGCAAAGAGCAATGTGATTCAGTTCCATATCTCAACTCCTTTCGGAGATATAATGATAAAAATCGGACAAGCAGTCTTTTATAAAGTCTGAAACTCAGCGAACCGCGATTGGGTTTTTTATTTGATAAATATAGCTTAACCAAATTCTTTTAATATTTGTGGGTGTAAATAATTTCCAATATACATCAACTTTCTACTTTTAAATGAGTTTACCTATTTATGCCTTGCATCGATTGGCATAGATATAAATCGTTATTTTTCTAATGCTTATAGAATTGGCATAATATTATTGGATTTAACGAATTTTCATCGACTTTTATAAATTTTAAACTGTAATAATAAGACTTGTCTCTATTGATATTAATTGATATCGATTTCTGTCATTAATCTTATGTTCATCGACTTTATTGGATATAAAAGATTTTATATGATTCTTACATGCAATGCATACACCCAAGGATAAAAATATTTGTGTTTTCTTCATTGTGCCACCCTAATGTACATATATTCCGTATATAAGCACCATATATACTTACATAAATTAATTAAGCAAAGAAATCATACATATCGATTTTTTGCTGTAAAATTTTTTTTTTCCATTCATTTTGTTTTGCTTCTGCTTCTTCAGCATCATGCATTAGCGGCAGCTGTTATGCGCATTTTCGTTGATGTGATTTTGCTTGCCATGAAACGTGGTTTCTTTTCTCTTAAAAAAGTTTTACGAAAAGTAACTATGTATGTATGATAAGGTGCGTGCGTGTTGCTTTGTACCTTCGTTGCCTCGATGTGGTTCCCAACGTTCATTTGTTTGTATGTATTCCCCCGCATACATTTTTAATATATTTGTGGGTGTGTGCTGCTACATGTGGAATCTTGTTTATCCCAGTTGACTAATTAAAATCAATCCTGCCTCCGGCACTAACAGCAACTGCGGCAACGGTAACGCAAGTGTTCGTCGATGCTCTAAGAACAACAAAGCGCTTTGAGCACATGTTTTGCTAAGTTTCATATAATATTCATATACAAAATCCTTGCACGCATCGACTCTGGGGATTAGAAACGTCAAGGCAAATATACGACAGTAAAGCAAGAACCGGCTATTAGGCGCATTAAATCGCATTGGTAGTGAGCATGTTGGTGTACCGGTTGACAAATTATCTTGATGTGCTTGAAGTTACTTTAAAGACATAACTGTAGAAAAAGTGTCAAGTGGCGTATTTTAGTAGAATGAACTTCAATAACAGTATGTCCGGAAAGTGCATAATTTAAGTAAGGAATTATCGTGCCGTTCTGTCGTATCCTTTGTATATAAGCTTATGACCAGTGGCGCTCAAATAGTTTGCCTTTTATTTCATTTTATTTTATTTTTTTATTGTATTTTATTTAATTTTATTTCCATTTATTTAATTTTTTTATTTAATTAAATTTTTTTTTTAATGTAATTTAACTTTAAAATATTTAATTTTTTTATTTTATTTTATTTTATTTTACTTTATTTTAATTTTTTTTATTTTATTATATTTCATTTTATTTTGTTTTTTTTTTATTTTATTTTATTTTATTTTATTTTATTTTTTTTTAATTTTTTTTTTTATTTTTTTTACTTTATTTTGTTTTATTTCACTTCATTTTATTTTATTTTATTATATTTCATTTTGTTTTGTTTTATTTTATTTAATTTTAGTTTATTTTATTTTATTTGGTTTTATTTTATTTTATTTTATTTTATTTTATTTTATTTTATTTTATTTTATTTTATTTTATTTTATTTTACTTTTATTTTTATTATTATTTTATTTTGTTTTATTTAGTTTAATTTTGTTTCATTTTATTTATTTTGTTTAATTTTTTTTAGTTTTATTTTATTTTATTTTATTTTATTTTACTTTATTTTATTTCATTTTATTTATTTTTTTTATTTTATTTTATTTTCATTTATTTTATTTTGTTTTATTTTATTTTATCTTATTTTATTTTATTTTTATTTTTTTATTTTATTTTATTTTATTTTTATTTATTTTATTTTACTTTATTTTATTTTATTTTGTTTTATTTAGTTTTATTTTATTTTATTTTGTTTTATTTTATTTTATTTTATTTTATTTTATTTTATTTTATTTTATTTTATTTTATTTTATTTTATTTTATTTTATTTTATTTTATTTTATTTTATTTTATTTTATTTTATTTTATTTTATTTTATTTTATCTTATCTTATCTTATCTTATTTTATTTTATTTTATTTTATTTTATTTTATTTTATTTTATTTTATTTTATTTTATTTTATTTTATTTTATTTTATCTTATTTTATTTTATTATGTTTTGTTTTATTTTATTTTATTTTATTTTATTTTATTTTATTTTATTTTATTTTATTTTATTTCGCTTTATTTTATTTTATTTTGTTTTATTTTGTTTTATTTTATTTTATTTTTTAATTTTATGTTATTTTATTTTTTTTTATTTAATTTTATTTTATTTTAATTTATTTTCAAGTATTCACGAAACGAAAACATTTTATGAAAATTATTATTTTTATTTTGTTTTCATTTATTTTATTTTGTTTTATTTTAGTTTATGTTATTTTATTTTTTTTTTTTTTTTTTTATTTGATTTTATTTTTTTTTAATTTATTTTATTTTATTTCATTTTATTTTCAAGTATTCATGAAACGAGTTCAAGGCCAAGAATGATAATTTTTCACATTTTATGAATGAATTTTATGTTATTATTGTTATTTTATTTTTTTTTTATTTTTGTTTATTTTATTTTATTTTATTATTATTTCATTTGATTTTATTTTATCTTTATTTTATTTTATTTTATTTTATTCTGTTTTATTTTATTTTAGTTTAGTCCATTTAATTTTATTTTATTTTTGTTTATTTAAAATAAATATTAATCGGCCCCTTGAGCTCATTTGTAGTCATGAATAAATTATATAAAGATTTCGGAAATCAAATCAACCTTTATAAATTCAAATGAGACTTTTCTGAATTCATGAACGCTCACTTACTTTACAAAGATTTTAATACATTTTTATGTGAAACGTAATGCAAATATTAATAAAATTAAATTGTACCAATATGTACTATAATTTTTTTCCCTAACCAATCAAGCATATGTAAATTTTTCAGCGTAGTAAATATTCAATAAGTAACAAAAAGTTCTTAGTTTTAAAAAGTTTAAAGTATTTGTTCACACTTTTTTTAGATTTCTGTTTTATTTTTGCAAAGAGCCCGAAGAGTAACAAATAAATTTCAACACGCATAATATGCCAAAGGACGTTTTTGTGCATTCGCAATTCCACATCATTGAACGCAAATGGAGTGACACACAAAGGTGCGCTGCAAGCATTCACGCCTCACTATCATGAGTTGCATGCAAAAAATCAAAAAACAACAAAACAGTAAACAATCGAAGGGCACTTCATATGTACGATCTTTCAGGTATTCGTTCAAATAGGAAAAAAATACATTTATTGTGCAGCAGAATTCAAAAGCATTTATGTTGCATGCAAAAATTGTGTAGAATGCGAGAAAGAATAAACAAATAAAAATAAAAACATAAATAGAATTACTTTTAAAAACGTTGCAGGTTGTGTATGGAGAGGATGTTGGCGCACTGCTGGCGTCAGTCGAAGCTGCCGAGTGTGAGCGGTATAAACACCTTTCAACATGCCAAAAAATATTTCACGCCACAAGAAACGTATGCCAGCAATGAAAGGTGGTAAATGTGGCACGTAGCTTGAATTTTGTTGCATATTTACAAATTGCGTTTGCACAGAGTTTGAAGTGCGGCATGTTGGTGCATTCAAATTGCACTAAATTATGAAAGAATGATGAAAATGCAAGTAAAAATATTTATACAACTTGTGAGGTAAGACAGGTATGGGGATTTGAAGGAGTGCGTGAGCGAGCGAGTCACAGACTGTCTGGATGAGTGAAAAATGAAGTGGTTTCTAGCAATTGATGCATATGCGACGCACTCAACTGTAAGCTTTTGTATAGAAGCAGTGCTGTTGCAAACGCCATTGACAGTTGCAGCATTGGCAGTGATACAAAAAACACGAAACACTATCAAAGTTTACACTTAGCACTGGTGCAAACAAAATCTAATGAGTATACTTTGATAAAGGAGATGGTTTCTGATGTTTGCTTTTCCCTGAACACCGATGAATTATCTAAACATTCAATGATTTTGTTGCCTCTTCATAGCTCTGGAATTTTAAATTCAGAACCTTTAGTTCCTCGCTGAGTTCAATAAAGCTATTATTGGTCATAATAAACAGCTTGTCGAGTTCAATATCAGTACCTTTAAAATCCGGACATGACCAGGAGTCCCTTCAGTTTACTATTGAAATATGCCAGTATTTCGTTCATAGCAGCGCATTTGATGTGAGCTACACTTTCACATAACACGCACACAATAGCACGACCTGATACGCAGATTACCAAAAAAAAATGTGAATACTACCTACAAGAAAAATGCCAAGTATTGCACTTTTAAAACCAATGGTACGCTACAACCTTTGGATGGCACTGGATAAACACTGCTTGTATCAGTAGTTTGAGCATAGTTGCGAAGCTACTGAAGCCTGCTGCTGAGAGGGGAAACAGTTTTGTAGCCAATGGAACATAACACTTAAACAGCTGATGCTAAGTAGCTTCATAAAAAAACAAAAGAAAATGGTAACAAAACAAATAATAAAATGCACTCCAACAACAATGCAGTAGGAGAGCCAAATTTTTTTAATGGTTATATTTTTCAAAAAACATGACGCAAGAACTTAAAATTTATTTCACTTCAATTCGCTCATTTCAATTTAATTCGCTTTATTAAGCTGTACAACTTTTCCACTAAATAATCTCAGAACAGGTTAAGGTAGCCAATAACTTAGCTCTTAATATTATGATAAATAAAACGACCACACACACAGTACAGGGTGAACTGCGGTGGTATGGCAGGCAAAATGACCGCAAATTCTGCACAAAAAGAAATACGGTGATCTGGTAACCAACGTATAGGCCGTATGCAAATAATACAAGGGAATACTCGTCCCCCTTGAAAAATTGCGAGGAAGATGATGAGCCCGTAACTCAGTTCTTGAAAATGGAAAATCGCACAATTATAGCGAAGTCAGTCCTTTTAATATCTGTATTGGATCCGAGAATTGTAGCTGCTCTCAACATAATTGCATCGATTTATGGCTCTTAATAATAAATCGTGTTGGAAATAGATTTAATTAGCTTTGAAGAGAAGTTCTCCGTAAAGAAAAGTTCTCCGGATAAAAATGTTCTCGAAAGTTCTTTAAATGGCAACGGGTTTTTGTTCAAATATGACCACGCTACAGCTACGTAAAGGCGCGAAAGTTTTCATCACCGAGCTGAAAGAAATTCTTAGAGGATTACCTTACCTGCGCGTTGTTTCCCATGGAACCCGTTAGCACTCACAAAGGTATGACTGTCGTACTTTGTTACGCAATGTCCAAAGTCGCAAATGTGGTTAAACGGCAAAGGACGTTGATGATAATTTTCAAGAGCAACAATTTCGTTTCAATTAATCAAGAAGAACCGAAAAAGACGACAAGAATTTTACGCAGGAATTGAGCTTTGTTGCAAGTGTTGCACATACTCACGTCCAATGTCAACAACAGCCGCATGTCATACGTTTCTCTGTTATTGTTTCCTACAAATACGATGAGAAATCACTGTGTGGGTATGTATGACACAGATTTACATCGCCTTGTATGAGTAAGCTTGCTGGCGAAGGCGTGCGAGTATTTTACGTTTCGTCCACTCTTTAGAAGAATAGTTGTCATGTGGAACTGTGTTTGTTGGTATTACTGTTGCTATCATTTATTTTGTTCACTCTCCCTCAACTCTCAGCTGGCTCCAGAAGTGATACCATGTTGTTGCAACTTTTATTAAGACAACAAGGCAAGAATACAATACCGTTAAAGCAAACAAAAATCACAAACTTTACTCAACAAAAAAAGTGAAAACAGCATAAAAGTGAGTTAACGCAGTTACAGGGTTCGAACGCACTTTTCTTCTTAACGCATACAAGCCGATAGCATGATTCTACAATAGTGCTACACACGCACACAACACGCACACGCACGCATGCCTATTCGCATGCAAGCACGCTGACGGCTGAATTGCGTGATTTCCTGTATGCTGCGTTTACATGAATGACAGTCATGCAACTTGACCCTACGTCTGGCTTTTGCTTTCATTTTCAGTGTTGTCAATTGCTATTTTCAGGGCTATGCATGTTGTGATTGTTATTGTTGCTTGTTTTTTTACATTAAATTGCGCAGCAGTGAGTTGATTACCGTCAGGACATACGCATGAATTCAGAAGTATACATACCTTGTAGTAAAAACGGGAGACAGTCACTCAAAGTGCTGGTCTCGTGCTACACGATTTCGGGCTATCTCAGAATTGGTGTTAATCGAGTGCACAGTGAGGCTACATCGCCACAGGCTAAGCTTAATCCAAGGTAATGAGAGAGGCGGAGCGCTTCGAAATAATGAGCCAAAAACAGTCCGTAATTAGAGCTTTAAAAGTGTTATTTGGTATACATCAGAAAAGCTATGAAGATTGACGTTTTTATGAAGATTGACGAAGCCTCGGGAGAAGAAATGTATATTGTAGAGCGAATAAAACGCAAAGCTGAATTCTACGAATAATTTGAATCATTTTTTGATTCTTTTTGTTGTATGCGTAAAGTGTATTGTGAGAAAAAATAAATGTTGAAGCGCGGATGAACGTCAAAGTTCAATTAAAAGAATGTTTTAGAGCATTTTCTAAATTTTTTTATTCCACGTAACAAAACATAAAGTGCAGCAACAGTCAAAAGTTGGAAGTCAAGGGAAGTTCATTTAAAATTAAATTAAATAATATATTTTTTGATTATATGAAGTACATTGATAACTTCCCTACAAACCAACTTCCCGATAACCACAAATGAAGATAAAAAAGAAGTTTTATATGGCTGGCGTGAAGATATTATCCACTTTCCGCTTGCACATGTCGGGTACGTGTGACCTTGCGTCACCCTCGCACTCATTCAGAAACGCCGTAGGAAAAAATATATATCACTCCTTTTAATAAAAAATTTCCCAAAACAAACCTGACTGCACAACAAAGACGGCATACTTTTAGGCACTGCAAGGGCTGCCGCCACGTAAGCCGGTATGCCCAAACAACATTTTAAAATACCCAAAAAATTTCCAAAAACTTTTATCTTTATTTCTAGTGAATATATAATATATTTATGAAATTAATAAGCTTACTATAGGGAATATTTATAAACAATAAACCAAAACAAACACCAAAAACCAAATAAAAACTAAGTGCAATGAAATGAAATGGATTATAATGAAATAAAGTGATAGAATTAAAAAAAATTTTATGAAATTAAATAAAATAAAGAAACATAAAATGAAATGAAGTAAATTAAAATGAAAGGAATTGAAATAAAATAAATTTAATTAAATGTAATGGCGGCCGCCGTGGTGTGAAGGTAGTGTTGCCGGCCTACCACACCGAAGGTCCATGGTTCGAGCCCTGGTACAGGTAACATCAAAAGTGATTTGAAAAAAGTTTTTCAAAACGGGGTCGCCCCTCGGCAGTGGTTTGGCAAACTCTCCGAGTGTATTTCTGCCATGACAGGCTTCTCAGCAAAAATTCGTCTCCTTTGTAGATGCCGTTCGGAGTCGGCAAAAAACTGTAGGTCCCACCAATTTGTAGGGAAAATTCAAATCGGCACACCACAAATTGGAAGAGAAGCTTGGCGCAAAAATCTCTTAGGAGGTTTATGATGATATACCTGTTGTATATCGCGCCATAGAGATAGAGAGATATAAACGTAATGAAATGAAATTTAATAAACAACCTTGGCTTCCGGCACCTCCTTATCCCATACTACATTCTTCCAGGCAGAACAAACATTTCGAACTTCTGCCAATTCCATCCAACAACACTTCCACGCTACCAAAATGCATGTGAGTCAGGGCCAACAACTCCAATGTAATATTAAATAACCAGCCCACACCACAACTCTCCAGACTGACTAACATCTTGCGTCGTAGTATATCACAGGCGGACTCACGCGTCTTTGACGTCTAACCAGCCATCAGACTAATCTTATATCTATGTTGCAGTGGAATTACTGGACTGGACACGGACTGAATTTACTTACAACTAAAATCTAGGTTGATGAATTTTAAAGCGTTATTCCCTTCTCTGAAAATGCCACCATAGTTTCCATCTGTGGAAACATGGACTTTATAAGTTATATTTATATTATATTAATTGAACGGCTTCAAATTATGGGAGTTACCTTGTTTTTTGAATATGTAGATAAAAAGTTGGAAGAAAAACTAAACAATTTTTATTTTCGATTTTGACAGATAATTAAACAGATGCTTATTAAATTCTTACTTTTTCATTCACACTCATAGGAGTAGCAATAGTGAGAAATCAGAATGATTTTTGTTTGGAAAAAATATTTCATAAATATGCGTTGGTATTGGAATGAATGAGAAAAAATAGAGATGGTGCAGGAGTTCGATAAGGAATTGACAAAAAGTACATAGTCATGGTTGGTAGGGTCCCAAATGAAAAATGTATACTCTTAGATTTATTCACTTAAATATTTTTATATAAAATTTGTTTTCAAAAAAGATAAAATAGGATTATATTTACAAAATTATATAAATAAAAAAATTCCTTCTGATTACTAAGATACAGATATGAATCTTAAAAACCGCTTCAGTGTGAATAAGCGTATATAATATGAGTAAATAAAGACCAAAAACTCATTTAAAAAGAGTCATAAAATACTACAAATCCATCGGGTTCTAAGTCATTTTGAATTCTTTTTTTTGATTCCTTTTAAAATAAAAAATTCTCTGATAAATGTGAGTTGTATAGTTCCAAATGGAGAATTTTTCGCTCCACTTGGGATGTATTTAAATCAGAGGTGGGCAAAATGGTCAATGATTTTGTATTGGTGTGGGCGGTCTGTTCGTCCTTACTAAAAACGGAAATATTCGTTCAGTCAGCTAAACAATACTCCTTAAGGATTATCAGAGTACTCCAACACATATTTTCATTCATATAAAAACAGAGGTCCAATTTAAATGACGATGCACTAGGAAAGAGTCATTACTCTCTCTAGAAGTAATCCATTTCTTTGCTTGTGAGTACTTCATGGAGAACCTACGTGGCAGGACTTTCAAAATGCTCCCAAAAAATTACTCCACGGAGTATGCAACATTAAAGAGTGGGAATAGGCGTGCATTCACTAAAGAGAGAGCTTAGCCTATCTGTGGGAGTTCAGCCCAATCAATAGGTCAATGGAAACGTGAATCGGTGATTTAAATTAAGCATAATTGTATTGAATAGCAGCAATCGTCTTTGAACCACATATGACAGAGACAACTACGAACGTTCTGCAACAGTCGACAATTTCTACTTTGTAGCACATTAAAATATTAAAAGTGAATATGCACTACTAACTGCCAGAATTAGGAGCGGTCGTGCCCTTAAATAAGTTGATTATGAGCTAGCTTAGAATTAGCTTGTTTTACTGCAGGATAATTATGTACTTTCATCGCAACACTTGCAACAATAATTTTACTGCCGATGAAGTGTTTCCTTCTGCTATGCGGCAGCAGTTGATCAGGGAAGTGCAGAAAACTGCGCTAACAAAACTATTTGGCAACCACTCTCTTATTACTTAAATTACCCCTTATCTTCTGCAGTGAGCCTTAAAATCTAACTTGAAGATAAAATGACTAATTATTCAGACTTCAAATAGTATCTTGGTTCGAAATATTGGTTATTCTCAGACCTGGATAATACTGAGTAGTAATTGGACTATTACGTACTTAAATACTTTATATTTTGATCTTGAAGTAATTAGTCCGTACTAAGTACTTTCAGAATATTCAAGTACAAGTACAAGTACAAGTACAAGGAATTGCAAAATAATTGAAGTTTTAGCAAATACTTCAAAGTATTTGAAAAGAATTGAAAGTACTTGAAAAGAATTGAAAAATGTACTTGAATCGATTTTTAATTCTTTTCAAGTACTTTCAATTCTTTTCAAATACTTTGAAGTATTTGCTAAAACTTCAATTATTTTGCAATTACTTGTACTCGTACTTGTACTTGTACTTGAAAATTTTGGGAATGCCAGTACCAGTACCAGTACAATTCCTTTAAAATGTACTTGTCACAAGTCGTACTGGTACTTGATATTACCCAGGTCTGGTTATTCTTACATAATAGGTTGTAGGATTTCTTTTACTTTTAAAATTTAGCAGATAAGGGTTAAGTGAGATACACATTACCGCCACTCCTACCGTTCTCTGATATATACGTATACTGTATGTTTGGTGCTCTTAGACACATTTGTTCACATGGTCATACGCTTACATACATTTTCAGTTATTGGCAGGTCTCACCTGACAGTCAATCAACTAGCCATTTAACTGTGTTGCAAGTCGTTGTAGTGGATATTAAATATCATGTGGCGTGTAGCACAGCATGCAATTTCGACGAAAGAAGAAGAAAAATCAGAATTTTTCAATCACTATATCTTAATACATACATACCTAAGTATAAAAACATGTAGCAACTGCAAATGAAAGGCTTGCAACAATAGCTTTCCGGTAATTGGTTCTATGCGAACGGTGGAACAATTGCATGCAATCAAGAATGCATTTTGGTATTAAAAAAGTTTTTGTACAGCAATATTATTATTGATTTTTGCTGTTGCTGAATGATATATGTACAATGCAGAGAACTAGTATTGGTACTGAACTAGTCCGTCACTCATTATCATGCGCAAAACCCTTTAATCGTGCCTATGTTGGTAACTCTACATAAAAATGATTTTGTTGAAATACGACCTGGAGTAGCTTTCTTTTCATACCCACATTGACATAACTGGATCAATTTCTAAAAATTTAAAATAAGTGGCAACCGTGTAAAAACCATTCAGTGGCAACTCTTAAGCAGGACAAGGTGAAATGTAGCATCTATACTACTTATAAAATAAAGTCGCTAAAAAGCTATGTACGGAATTGGCTTCGCACAGAATGCTCCGATTTGAAAGCGGTTTTTTCCATTTTAAAGCTTAGCTGTGTGAGATGGACTTTTTTATATAATGTGAAGGAATATATAAAGGGGCGTGACAATCGGACAAAATGTGGTAAAAAACATACATCATAACCTAATCAACCGATTAGAATAAATCTTCCGATAAGTTAAACTTTGAAATATTTACTTTCGTTCTGCATCAAAAAAAAAATTGATTTCTTTCTAATTTAACCAAAATTGTTTAAACAAAAGCAGCACTTTTCCAAAAAAATCTGTTTGTGTGTTTGTTCGCTGCCAACCGAATAAGTCAGCGTGCTTTAAGCGACAGCTGTGGTGAGCCATTCATTTGATGAATTCGCGAAAGAGCTGGGTAGCGTTACTTCACTTCGGACGTATGTATGTATATATGTATGTATGTTACATTATAAAGTTGTTTTAAACCTTATCAACCTGTGTGAAACAAGGTGCGGGTTGCTAGTATTACATTTGTATGCAAGTTCATTCAAATGAGTGCAATATTTTTCAAGATAGCAGGGTATTTGTAAAAAATAAATATAATGGATATAGGTGGCAACCCTATTTTGTACCTCTGTCTAGGAATGTAATTTTTTTAAATGCCACAAATAATACCTTTCGTTTGATACCCAATATATGCCAATAATATGACAATATTTCGCTAAGATTTTTAAAATTCCAAATAGGTGGCAACCCTATAAATACTTCCTAATGGTAACACTTAGATCAGGGCTCTTAAAATTTAGCATCTTACCTATATTCAAAAGTTAATCTAGATCAGTCAAGTCGTTTTCCAGACAATAGCGGATAAAACAAGAAATTCATATAATGGGAAAAGGTGGCAACTCCAAGTAGTAACACCACTTAGGAATAGTTTTGTTAGAAAACGACGTAAAATGCCTTTCGTTTGACATCCATATTGACATAAATTTTTACATTTCAAAAACAAATCAGATAGGTGGCAACCGCATGTAAGCAATCTGAGTGGCAGCACCGACAAACCAAATTTCATCAAAATCAGTTGAGTTTCGTTTACAGTTATAAGATTAGATTTGGTTTTCAAAGTAAAATGAATATCTTAAGGTGGTATAGAACAAAATAGATTTTCAGTTTTGCCGAAAATTTGGGTTTAACGGACTGTTTCTTATTCGTCATTTCGATGCTAGATACATATTTTTCTGCTAGCCTCAAATAATTGTTGAATGGATAGCAACAAGAAATAAGCAAACAAATTTAATTATAAGGGCTCACGATTTTGGTTGGTTCAAAGAAAATTTAAAATTTGTAAAAAAAATCTATTTTGTGCGTTTTATTTATAAGTCAATAAGTAGTTTTCTGCTAGCTTATTCTAATATGCACCATTATTGAAGAAAATGCAGGTTTTGAAATCAGAATTTTGTTGTTTTGATGTTACTTGGAAACAAAAAATAGTTTCTTTCAACCAGTAAAGAGTAGTTTGCTATTACAAAATTTAAGCAAGCAAAAAACAGGCAATGTCAGTTGGATTATTTTCTTATAAAGTTTTCATTTCATCAAAATCCATAAAATATTTCAAAAAAACTACTTCATCTGTTATTATTTTTTTCATCGTTTGCCTGCTTGATGCGACCAGCTGTAAAAATAAATTTTATAAATATTCTTTTCAAGCAAAATGCACACATAAAATGCTTTAAATCCGTCACCTGCCTGCACGTACCCACACACACTTTTGGAACAGACCCACACTTACACCGGAAATACCAATAAATGTTAATTTAAAGTCAAACGCATTTATTTATTTATATTTCCGTTCTGAAATTGTTTATTATTTTGCATTCTTTTTTGCATTCAAATTTTAAATAATTCACGCTATTGCACAGATGTGATTATTCCAATTGCATTATGCATTATTTAATATTTGGAAAGATTAATTAAATGTAAATATAATATAAACTACATACAAGCCAATTTAAATATTTGAAAACTCAAAGCAAAAGCTCAATTGAATGAAAATATGAGAGGGGGAATTATGCAGGGCTGTATTTATTTGTAGGGCTGAAAGTGTTCTGACCCACTGAAAACCCAGTGGCTGCGCTAAAATTGAGAGAATTTGATGAATAATTGAATGTTGTTTAATGTTACTGAACGTTTATGCTGAACACCGAAGAAATGATAAATATCTTTTTTTTTTGTTTTTCAAAAATGTATAAGGCTTATATTTTTTTATTACAAGTTTCAATAAATGTCTAGAAATCAGATTTACTTATTTGAACTGCGGACTTAACATAAGCTTTGCGTTTTGCTGTTTCTGCGAAATATTTCGTTTGAAGCAAGATTTTATGACTAAAGCACTTTTAAATAAGATTTTAACAATTGTTAGTAACCACCTTTGCAAAAAATGCAGGCTGTAGCTATGCTCACGTTTATATGTATACAATAAATCGAAATATCTGAAAACATAAATTCAGTAATAACAAGTAAGGAAGTGCGAGTTCGTAACATAACAAACATAATACAGCTAGCAGCTATTACAAACTCTTATGTGAAAGTAGGCGTGGCTGTCAACTAATAAACATTGGAGATATACAAGAAAAATATATAGCAAAAATTATTATTGAGCCAATAAAATCCAAAACAATGGTTTTTAGATTTTTTGTCTATTTGCTATAAAGAATTGAGTGGAACTGTCACTGTTTTATTACTAGACGTTTAACGTAGAATTCATAAAATCCCCTATTTCAATAGCTCAACCTATTTCTTAGTTATCAAAAAATATGTGGACCGGAGAGAACCAAAATGTGCTAGTGCATTATGCTTATCAAAATAAAGGTGCTAATAATGACCATCCTCAGATTTCGATTACTAAAAAATATTTTTACTTGGCTCAAATTATTTTGCGAATGAACCGCTAGACAGTCATGTCTCTATTTTTTTGGGTTCATGTGTTACATATCAAAATTCTTCATACAATCAAAAATTATATTATATTGTTTAATTTTAAATGCACTTTCCTTCGCTTCAAACTTTTATCTATTCTTAAAAATTTAGAAAAAAATAATTTTCAAGATCCATTAGGTACAGTAAAAAGGATCAAAATATGCTCTAAAACTTTCCAGTAATTGAACGTTGCTATTCGTCCACTCGTAAACATTAAATTTTTCTCAGAATACACTTTACGTACATGAAATAAAAAGCATCAGAAAATGGTCTAAATCATTTATGCAAGTGAGCCCTGCACTTTATTCGCTCTAAAATATTAATTTTTCTCCAGAGGCTTTATGAATTTTATTAAATTTTTTTTTATTTTTATGTTCACTAACTCAGAATACAAAAAAGCTCAAATTATGGACTCATTTTGAATTACAATTTTTTCAATTTCGATCCGTTTAGTTTATTAGGAAAAAGTCACAATACCTTTTGTACGTTGTGAGTTAAATTAAGTATACAAAGTGGAGAAAAAATTTTAATGAGTTCGAAAGAAAACATATAATTTATATATGCATATCATCAAATGTTCAACCCATCAATTTTGCTTAGTTCGCCTTGACAGCTGTGTAAAAACGCACAAAATGCATTGATTGGAATTATAGTTTGCAATTATTACAAAACCAACAACAAAAAAAGAGTTCAAACCTACCATTTACGCATAGTTTGTAATTACTATGATGGATAGTATTGCGAGCAATTTCGTATGCAGCTATTTGTTACAGATTTGACGGCATAAACGCCTGAATGTATGCAATTTTATTCAAATTTTTGAAGCAGCTGTGTGCATTTTACTGGAAAAAAGGTGCAATCCATTTTAGAAGTAGTTATATATAGGCATGCATGTATGTACATTAGACTGGGTCGACTTATTAACCGATATCGCGCCATCGATTTTTCGATAGATTTTGGGTGGGACAGGAAATATGAGACAAATTCGTTTTCATCGAAAAAATTTTTCCATGTATGCTGAAAAAACCTTTAAAAAAAATTTACCCTTTCGCAGGCTCGAAAATTATTTTTTTTTCCTGAACTCAAAACCTATTGAAAAATCGATGGCGCGATATCGGTTAACTTTCGTCCATACAAATCGACCCACCCTAATGTACATACATAAATGTTTGATATGAAAGATCGGGTGTTTGGTTATGAAATTTATTTGTTGTAACAACATATTTCATATTTATTTGGACTAACAGTGAATGCATCTATCTATCTATAGTAGATATACTCCGAATTTACAGTTCTTAAATACTTATATACATAATTCGGTATTTTCTTAGATATTTATTATTCATATATGTAAATCTAAATTATGTATACAATCCTAGCTTGCATGTTCAAATAGATTTTTCGAAAATTTCAAAAACAATTTTATATTTTTAAGCAGAAAATCGAAAATACAGTTTTATAGCCGCTAAAAAGTTTAGTCTCAAAAAGTGCAAATTTAAAGTGATTTAAACATCACACTGAGTTTAACTGTATTGTTTTATATGTAAGAAAAACATTAGATGCAACAAGTTTTTTTCATGTTCATATTCATATATCTCTCTTATATTCCTAAATTTGGTAAATTCTAAATTTAATTTTTTTATCATTTTCAGGTAAATAATACATGTGCAAAATGAATAAATAAGTGAACAGGTGATTTTTCTACGACGTATAATATGAGTCTTGAATAGTCTTAAGCATCATTATTATAACCACCATAATCGGAAGGTAAGTTTAGTCAATGGTTTTGCCTTTTTCCTATCAAATACAGCCACGCTTAGCTGCAGCTCAGAATTTACTGAGTTACGTTTTGATCATTCTTTTGGTATAATCAAAGAAATAACTAGAGAAAATGATAAAATTAAACACAAATCATCACAGCACATGCCATTCCAATTAACACTTTTAAAGATATTTAGAATAAAATACAGTTTACATTCGATAGGCCACCCGATTTTGCGAAAAGCCTACACTATTCTAAGTATGGCACAGATTTCGAAAACATACCCTCGTACCAATTTTCGATTCGCTGCTATAAATATATCTAAG
The DNA here is from genome assembly GCA_949987695.1 of Merzomyia westermanni. Taxonomy (NCBI): domain Eukaryota; kingdom Metazoa; phylum Arthropoda; class Insecta; order Diptera; family Tephritidae; genus Merzomyia; species Merzomyia westermanni. The sequence continues at coordinate 112,099,845 of OX465293.1, forward strand.
GCTTTGTTTGATGTGCTAGAGATAAATCTCATGTAACTTAATCTCTCGTTTTACTGCTCTAATATAAACACTTCTACAGATTTTAATATTTAAGAAACCCATTTGTATGGTAGGTGCCACGCCCATATTTATCATTTCCCACATTTTCCTTGCGGTGTTAGAGACTAACCTCAAATAACTTCTTTCCGAGTTTAGTTGTCTAACATACACAAGTCCATTGAAAAGTTACATTTGTATGGGAGGAGCCACGCCCTATTTCACGTTATCTTCTATTTGACTGGGATATGTTAGGGGCTAACTTCATTTCATTCCTCAGCGTATTTAAATTTTCTAGCATGAATATTTGCAAAGATATGCAGCATAAAAATTTATCGGCTTAACGATGCCACGCCCCTCAAATAAATGAAATAAAGAATACTCTATCTTCCAAATTTAATAACCTTTTGGGCGATTGCGAATTTGATTAATATCATTTCAGTAGTTTCAGAGTCCATTGAAGCCAAACTTTGTTACTCATATCCAAAGAAAAAACTTGAAATCAAAGAAAACCATATGACTGTTTTTGAAGCCTTGGAGCATACTGTTTGGCGAAAATTTGTATTCGGTATATTTCGGTATATTTTGGTAATTTGATTTCAACAAAACAATAATCAGCTCAAATTTTTTACTTCAGAGCTTGGCGTTTTTAAGAGAAAAATTAATCCTAAAAAATCTAAATTAGAAAGGTTAGACCTTAAAATTATTATAAAAAAAATAATTTTTTTTTATATTAATATTTTTATGCTCAACATATTACGTATAATGGTTGGGTCACTGTGGGTTAGGTTAGGTTGTGCTGGCAGGCCAACGCAGTGGCCTCACATAGACGCATAGCGTCCGTAGTGTTACCAGAAAAACTTTGACGACCTCTTGTTATACAGTTGACACTTCAGTGTCTATTTTACAAAACAGTAATGTTTTCTTCGCAAAAACCAGAAGCCTACTTGGGCCTATTTCTGTCAGTGAAGCTAGGTTGGGCAATTGTCCCTTTCCAAATGTTTGAAGCCGCAGTCTGGATAGAGCGGGGCATGTGCACATGACATGCTCCACAGTCTCCGTCTCCGCTTTGCATTTCCTACACATGCTGTCGGAAACAAGACCGATCTTATGGGCATGGCCTGCCAGAAGGCAGTGCCCTGTAAGGATACCAATTAGCAGTCTACAGTCTTCCCTTTTGAGGGATACAATTGTTTTTGTAAGTTTCATGTCGTACGATTTGCACAGGATTTTGGAGATTTTACAGCCTTGCACTTCTTCCCATGCCTTATCTGCTTGTTTAACCATGTGTAAATCGCACCTACGCTTTAATTCCCTTAGCGGGATGGGTACGTTAATACTGTTGCTCGCATCTAGTGCCACTCCACTCTTTGCTAGCTCATCAGCTTTCTCGTTTCCCTCTATACCTTTGTGGCCCGGGGTCCAAAAGATATGTACTCTATGTTCTATACTAAGTTTTTCAAGACTTCTTTTGCACTCTAGTACGCTCAAAGAAGTGCTACTATTTGAGATTATGGCCTTGATAGCCGCCTGACTGTCGACGTAAAAGTTCACCCGCTCTCCGAGCGCTAGACTTTCTACAGCTATTTCTGCTCCCACTTTAATGGCTATGACTTCCGCCTGGAATATACTGCAATGATCTGGCAATTTCAATGATTTAGTGATCCCCAAGTCATTACAGTACACTGCGGCTCCTACTCCTTCCGTCATTTTGGAACCATCTGTATATATGTGTACCGTGTTTTCCGTCATTTCTGCACCTCTCCTCCAGCCCTCCTCCTCTATAGTGGCTTCCAGAACCTCTTCGAAGCGCAGGCAAGGGACCGTGTAGTCTACATGTCTTATCAAGGAAGACGCTATACTACTATGGCCAAATGATCTGCACTCAAACTGCCCCGTGGCATATAGCCTGTTTGCAGTTGTTAACGCTATGTTCTTTGCCGTTATGTTTGCGGGCGGTAGATGCAAAATGGCGTGTAACGCTGCTGTCGGTGTGGTTTTAAGCGCACCCGTTATGCTTATCATAGATGTTCTATACACTCTCTCTATTGACTTCATATACGTTTTCTTCGTTAAGGCGGTCCACCAAACCAGGACCCCATGGAATAAAATTGGTCTAACAATCGCATTGAAAACCCAATAAGACAAGGCAGGCGAAAGACCCCAAGTGCAGCCCAGCATCCTCTTACAGGTATACAGAGCTGCTGAGGCCTTTTTCGACCGTTCTTGTACGTTGAGTTTCCAACTCAACTTGCTATCCAGTATAATACCTAAATATTTGGTACTAACCTTCGGTTCTAATACCACATCTCCTAGTTTTGGCTTTACCCAACTTGGTACTTTGTATTTTCTGGTAAATAATATTAGGTCTGTCTTATCAGCATTTGTGCTCAGCCCAACCTCGCAGGCCCAGTCATAGATGACCCTAAGCGCCTGGTTCATCAGCGAGCTGAGCGTCGATAGACATTTCCCGCTTATTATGACTGAGACGTCATCTGCATATGCTGTCAGTTTTACTGGCCCCCCTTCGAACTGCTTGAGCAGTTTGTTAAGGGCCAGGTTCCACAGCAGCGGCGATAGTACTCCACCCTGCGGGGTGCCTCTATGTACTACTTTTGTGGTTTCGTAACCGCCCCAACTGGAAGTGATCTTCCTGCACCCCAGCATGCAGCCGATCCAATTTTCCAAGGCGGGATCCACCTCAATGTGTCGTAGTCCGTCCATTATGGCTCGCTTTGAAAGATTGTTGAATGCTCCTGCTATGTCTAGGAAGACACCTATTGCAAATTCCCCATGTTCTAGGGCTTTCTCTATGTGCATAACGACCCTATGCAGAGCTGTGTCCACAGACCTGCCCTTGGTGTATGCGTGTTGTGTATTGGAAATTAAATCCTCCTTCACATTTAATTTAATGTGAGTGTCTATTAGCCTCTCGAGGGTTTTTAGTATAAATGACGTCAGACTAATCGGCCTGTAGTCTCCAGTGTACATGTGACTGCTCTTGCCTGCCTTCGGTATGAACACCACACGGGCAGTTCTCCATACTTCCGGCACGTGCCTCAGTCTTATGCAACTTTCGAATATTACACTAAGCCATTCTATGGTTCTCTTTCCGGCCATTTGGAGCATGGCGGGGAAGATCCCATCTGGGCCTGGCGACTTAAACTTGGAAAACGAGTTTAGTGCCCACTTAATTTGGGAATGTGTTATCAGTCCTTCAATATCACGCTCCTGTATTGATGAGCCTATGCTATTTATTTGTCCGTCAATGCCTTCTTCTGATGGAAAGTGAGCATTGATGAGTGCTTCGAGGGATTCTGCACCATTACGCGCCCATTCCCCATTTTCCTTTTTAATAAGGCCCTGAACTTGTACGCCCTTCGAAAGAACCTTTCTCAATCTCGCAGTCTCATTGGAACTTTCCATGTCACCACAGAACTTTTGCCAAGAGATTCTTTTTGCTGTACGAATTTCTTTCTTGTACATCTTTAGCAGATCTCTGTACTCGTCCCAGCACTCAGCTGAGTCCGCTAGCTTTGCTAGCTTGAATAAGTCTCTAGTCTGGCTCCTTAGGGCACCCAGCTCTTTACTCCACCATGGTGGTTTCGTTTTGTTCCTGGGTTTCCTGAGGGAACAGGCTGATTTATAAGCTTTTGTTAGTGTTGTTGTTAGGATATCTGTGGATTTCTCCAGATCCTCAACATTACTAATCGTCTCTGGTTGCCGAAGCTTTGATTTCAGATACCCTTGAAAGCGGGTCCAATTTGTTGTTTTGGGATTTCTAAAAAGTTCCCCTCCTTTAACTGTACTTAAAGCTATGTTATAACCAATGTACGCATGATCCGAGAAGGAGGGTCTGTTTAGGACCCTCCAGTCGGATACGGCTGTACTTGGTTCCGAACAAAGAGTGATATCTAATACGTTTTTGGACGTTGGTCCCACGTATGTGGGAGTGTTCCCTCTATTAACTACTTGTAAACTACTTTGGAGTAAGAAACAAAAAAGCGACTCACCCCGTTCATTGATGTCATCACATCCCCATACATGGTGGTGTGCATTTGCATCCGCGCCAATGACGATATTTCGCCCTACGCGCCTGTAGCCTGCCTCCAGCATCTCTAACTCACGCGGGGGAGCGTCAGCATCGTGCGCCATGTAGCAGGATGCTATGACAAGAGCATCCCCCGTTCCTCGTTCTATAGCTACTACCGCAAGGTCTTCAGTACTGAAATTAGACAACAAATATGAGTTAAGTGTTTTACTTACCATAACAGCTGCTCTAATCCTACCTTCCACGTTTGCGTGATACGTCTTATATCCATGTGCGTTAAGTCCAGATACCCTTCCTCCGGCAGAGAGCCATGGCTCCTGGACTAGCGCCACATCGAACGACTTCTCCCCTAGAGCCAGGAGAAGCTCGCTCGACGCTACTTTACTGTGATGGAGGTTTATTTGAAGGACTCTTAACATCATCAATGTTATTGTCCCCCTCCACCCCCATCACCTTCGTCCCTCCTTCCCCTTCCACGATCCTCAGGCTCTCGAGTTCCTTCTCGACTTCCCCTGCTTCGATCGTGTTGTGGTTACCGTCTTTCGGATTTCTTTTCCTGAGGCGCAGGAAAACACTACCAACGCCCCAAGACATCTTCCCGAACTCTGGATATAATAAGTCTTCCGCCTCTTTGTTGATTTGGAGGAAATAGCACTGGCCCTCCTCCGTGGGCCTAGATACGTGAAGTACCTTCCAATCCCGAGTCGGTATATTCGGGTTTTGGCGCTGCAGCAAGCTCAGCGCATCGTCCGACTGCACCACACTCGGGATCCATACCTTTGCCTTAGGTATCGACGGGATCAGTGCTCTTTCCACCACTTCGAACTTGGCACTATTCTGCTTTTGGAGGTTTGGTACCACTCCCTTCAGCCATATCAGTGTTGCAGCATCGTTGCATTTTATGAGTTTTACCCCATTGTACCAGCCTGCTGCATCAAAGCTCGGTAGGGGCTTGTTTGGCTCATCCCGCATCATTTTTATGATGGCGCTGAGCAGCTCCCTCTCCACAGATCGCCACTTGTCAGCGGACATCTGTCCATAGGGATCGGAGCGGTCAAGCAACGCCACCGTAAGGTGCTGCTTTGCCACTTCGCTGGTCCTTGAGGCCGGTAACCCATCCTTGCCTCCTCTTGGCCTTGCTTTCGCCGCCTCAGATGTTGTCGGCTTTTCGCCGACTACCTGACTATAGCTGATGCCCGGTTTTGCCTCTCCAGCTGTTGTCGGCTTTGAGCTGACAGCCTGGTTATAACGGCTACTCCCTGCCCCGTCATGGCGAGTAGTCCTCCTCGCAGCCCTGGAAGTGGATGGCCTGAAGTCATCCTTCCGCCGCTTGAGGTCAGACCTCTCACCCTCGGCCGAACGCTGCCGTTTCTTACTGCCGCTAAGCTGTTTTTCCTCGATACTGTTGCAGTATCGAGAACTGCTAGCGGCGTAATCCGGCCTGTCGAAGTGCTTTCGACCTGCAGCAACTGCCCCACGGGCCCATGCCAAACGCTCGCTTTCCCGGTCAGTGAGTTCGACCACGGCTCCCAAGCGTTGAATAATTTTAAGCGCCGCCCGGTATTGCGATAGGGCTCTCTTCCCCTCTCTGTTGCGCGCTTTCTTCTCTTCCTTTTTCGGGGTTTTCAGCAGCTCTCGCTCCCGCACTGAGCTCACTGACTCCGCACTGCTTTCCGAGTCCGAGCCATCGCTGAGCGCTCTGTCTCGAACTTTGGAGAGCATTTCGTCCCCTCCCTTCCGTCCGTCCTTCGTCTCTTCTCTTCCGTCCTGTTTTATTTTTATAGGTGTTGAGTTCATCATCTTGGTCGTACGACCACCTGCCCGACAAGGCGGGCTCAGTGGTCTAAGGCCACCGTTACTCTCTGAGGCGGTCCGGTATCAGAGAGGCACCGTGGAAATACAGCCGATATTACCCCCTGGCTGCAAACCTTCCAATGGGCACGGTCCGCGTAACACCCTGGATTAGGGGGGGGTGTCAGGGAAGGGATGGGAAGGGGTGAGGAGGGGGAGAGGACAGTGGAAAGGGAGGGGAGGGGGTGGGTTAGGAGAGGTGATTTGGCAGTTCTTGGTCACCCACCACCATCGCTCGGCCACGGGCAAAATGGCTAGCATTTTCCCACATAGCTTTCCTGGCAGATGGGGGTCGGCTTAAGCCTTCGCACCAACGACAAGGTTCCTGCTCTAGCGAAGGTGGGTCACTGTAAATAATTATGCAAATAAAAAAAATAAAAAATTTATTTTTATTCATTCACTGAAGTGATTTCACTCAAAGCTTACTGAGCCTGGTTCTTGGTCATTTAGAAATCACTGCAGGGCTATCTTTTGATCACCGGAACTCTTTCGAGATCATTTGGGATCGTTTTTGGAGCGATTTCGAGATTGCTCTATTCAATTCGGTATAATTTCGGAACTTATTTTCAGAACAATTTATAACTGTATCGGAATTCTTCGAAACTAATTTTGAAATCGTTTTTGGGATGATTTTTAAAGGCCATTTCGGGATTTTTCGAAATTATTTACAAACTAATTCCGAATTGACCTGGAAAATGTGTCTAAATGATCTGGAAAACAATCACTAAACTACAGCAAAATTGTCCACAAAATATATTCAAAATAATCCCACACTGACACCGAAAACATGAAAAAAAGCTCAATAAAGGCCACGAGTGTTTCCAAAACGGTTCTGATGTTGTTCCGAAATTACTTTTAAAAGGTTGTTGTTGTTGTTGTTTGTATTGAAAATGTCTCTTCTTTGAACTAAAATAAATAGTCCCGGAAAAAGTTGAACAAAACGGCAACGATCCTGAGCTAGGCACAGATAACTTAAGCCAAAGTAGCGCTGTGAGTCCCAATTTATACAGCAACAACAAAAAAAAAATCTTTATAAATATGTATTATATCTATATATATGGCTATAATAATGCTGAATCTCGCGGCACTCACTTTTTATTTTGAAATAATTGAAGAATAATTGAAATTTTATTCGTTATTCAATTTTTTTTGAATAACCAACACATTTAAATAGTCACTCAAATTTTTTTTGAATAATGAATAAAAACTGTTTTGTTCAAACTTTTAAGCAAAACGCTATTCTGCTATTTTTTGGTTTTGTTTTTATTTTCTTTTTATCATGGCACATATTTCGTGTTTCAATATCATCTGCAAATAATTTAATCAACAGAAACTTATTACAACAAATTTTCTACAAAAATGTTAGTATAGCAAAATATCAATCAATATTAGCTTGTTAGCCAACATTAGCACGCGTCAAGAAGTATTCTCAAAAGCGAATTATGAAATTGTCCCAGTAAATATTTAAACGTGCGCATATTTTTGCGAACCCCTTTTCAAGTTCGTAATGACAGATTTGTGTCTTGTAGACAAGTTTATAACAGAATTTTTGTTATTAATATACGCTTTGCTAACAAATAGGAAGCTAAAGAGAATTGCAACAAAGGCTTGATAGCAATATTAAATATTTCCAAATATTACATAACTGACATAAAAGTAGTCAAAAAAAAAAAAGTTTATTAAATACCTCACTAAACACCTGTAACCTGATAATTCATAGCAATTTTCATATTAACTTAAGCGTGAAAATAGTTTTGAATAGCAACCTAATGTGAATATAATTAAATATATCACGCGTGTTACAGTCGAAGTTTGATGCCCCGCCAGCAATGATTAGTCATAAAAGTGGATAATGACCCACTGCTTTTCTACGAATGAAATAAACAAAATTGAGGGCATTTAATTGATGCGCTTAATCTAATTGTGATTGCAATTTGCCGCTTATGATGATTAACTTGATTTTACAAGGTGGCGCAAAAGTAAGCTTCCGATGTTCAGCATATCGGTTGTGGCACGTGCAGTGTGTGCTGTTGCACCGTCTTGTTGGAACCACATGTTTTCCAATCCCAATTCATCAAGTTGCGGCAAAAAGAACTCGTTGATCATTGCTCTGTAGCGCTCACCATTCACAGTAACCGTTTGGCCCCGACCGATTATTGGTCAAATAAATAGTCAGCAATATTCCGCGTTCTGGAGCAGTGTAGCGTTTATCAACGTGAATTTCGCATGTGTTTACTACACAAATGTCAAAACAGAACTGACTTTAGGGGCCAATCGCAAAATTTATAGCATTTTCTGATAGGAGGATTACTTTTGCGCCACCTTGTACTTGGCGGGTTCTGCTTGCGATTTATGCTAATATGTTTTATTTCTTGAAGTTATATTTGCGGCAGCCGCTAATAAAAGCGAAAATGAATTTTTGCGCTTCTAGCGGCAAAGGTATTGCCTGAAACTGGGGCACTGTTGTGAACTCGAAGTTTTCACTTTTATAGTAAAACTGTTGTGTTTATAAAATATTAAACCAAATATTCAGTTTGGCTGTTTTTCTAACATTTTATTTTATAATTTTTAAATACTTATTTAAATTTGGCTCCAAAAACAACACATTTCGGCAGATTTAAACCGCCTAACACAAAACGCTGCTGAATCGGAGCTGCGACTATTGTTGTGACTTTAAAGTGTTAGGCCACTAGTCGTGCACGTCTGGAATCATTTGTTGGTAACCTCAACACTCCAGTGACGTTCCTATAAGATGTCCGGCAAGGTTCCAATGACGTTATGACTACGTAGCAATGATGTGGCAGTGTGTTAACTGCGACTTTCAGGGAACTTTACATACAAAACTCTCGTTTTAAGTTGTTACTCGCTTTATCTTGCAACTTATTTTGTTATGCTATATTTGTTGTATTGTGTATTTATATCACTCCTCGTCCATTCTAATGTATAAGCTAGAAGTGGAATTATAACATTATTACATTAATAAAAACACGGGGAAATCTCTTGTGTTCTTCCGATATTTCACGTAAAGAACCTAAAAGGAACGAAAATTTAGTGTCAAACTTAATTATGATACATCGATATTTATAAAATTACATGCCACATTTCGTAGTACGTGTCTATGGCTTTTGATGTATTCAAAAAAATAATTATGCGTTAATATATCAAAGTGGAATTTATGGTAATTTGGTCTAAATTAATTAATTAATTATCAATATATATCAAAAAAAAGGGGTATTTTAGAATAAATTAATGTATTTAACAAACTAAAAAGTACCAAATGTCACTACAGGGTCACCCTAAGGTTGTGGAAAACTTACGATTGCCAAAAATTGCATATTCACAGTTTCATTTGCCACAATTTTTCACAAAATATTTAATTTAAATAATAAATTATAAGTAGATAATCCAAATGATCCAAAAAGTAGCTGGAACTTAAAAGTAGCACTTAAGTAACATGAGTGCGTCGCTGCTTTCATTATTTTTCACTTTCAAGCTAAGCAAACTTTTGCGTTCGATTATTAGGAACCACGACGTTATAAAACCTGTAATTCGCCCTTAAGTCTAAATAGCTTCAAAGTAACAATTACAGGTTACAGTAAAGTTATCAATGTAACACATTTTGTGGCAGTTACGTACAGGTTACACGCTTAAGGTCTCCTTCTCTGTTACTTATACTTAAGTGAATGCTGTGGGAAACCACAGAACTTACTCTCTTTTTCAGCCTATATTGAGTTGGGTTGCTACTAAAAATGCATACAATCAGAAAAGAGACTTTAGCCATGGAAATTCAAGTGACAATAGATCTACGTATTGAAATTATAATTGTAATAATAACTCCTTTTCATACTAGCTGGAACGTGGCTTAATTAACCCTGCAAAAAATCGTGTGTCTAATCTCTAACGAGTGCGATCCGCCATTAATCTCTTTAGTCTACAGTTAGCTATAATTCAAACTGCATGAATATATTTTTATTTGTGTAGCATACTCTTAGGGGTGAATGAAAATTTTGTTTTTTGTAGCATACTTATAGGAGCTAAAAGTACACGTTTGAATAGAAAGTAGATTAGTCCTTTCGTACCCGTTCGGGAATAAATGGGTACAATTGGTCTCTCCATAGGACATGCTCAAACAAATGTGAACAGTTCAGCCCATACAAAGTGATCAGAACTGGCATTAGTCGCATCCTCCTTTGCGCATTTTTTGTGGGGAAGTTTTCGACAAACACATATATACACTTATACTCCTTCATATTTAAATTATGTGCTGTATTATATGTCTATATGTGCTCGCGTACAAATGTTATGATTACACACTCGAGTGGGAAATGAAAATATGAGATATGCGAAATGATATGAAAATATTGCAGTATGCAAATAAGGAGCTTGATAAATAAAAATGCGATAAACCTATGAGGAAACCGAAAATTGCAACCGTTGAGAGGCATACACATACATATCTACACACACACACAAGCAAGTATGTGTTTAAGAGTGAAATGACTGCGCGTTTAAAATAAAGTGAAACAAAAAGTAAGGCCAATGTACTGAACACAAGCAACATGGTATACATTCAAATAAGCACAAAAAACTGTATGCGTTCAGGCAAATATGTAGATATTTCAAAAAAGAGAGCTAAAGTCGGCTGTGTGCGAAAATCGACACATGTACGCAACTCCACGATAAAACGCAAAAGCTCGAGTTGTGAAAAAACTTGTGGATGATAGTGGAATAACAAGCGAAAAATGGGAAAATTGAAATGTGTTATTTCTCTTTTGTTGCTAAGAAGCTTTTAAATAAATATGTTTGATATATGCGAATGAAAATTTTTGTTTAAATATATGGCTTACAAAAACAAGTGAAACTAAAATTTTCGCATGGTGGCTGTTGTACGCCAGCAGGTACTTATGTGGGTTTCCGTAAAATAAAAATAACATAGAAAAATGCGTAAACAATTTAGCTACAGCGGTTTTCTAGCTCATTCTTCCTGAGTCTGCAGATTTGCATAGTATTCGAACTACAGGTGCATGCTCATGTATTAATCTTGGGAAGCTTAAAGAGAATGTTAATTATTTCATGCTATCATTGCTGTTTAGCAACACCAACAACCAAATTTTTATATGTATATGTTTTTTTAGTTTACTTTATGTAATTTAATTCAATTGAATTTTTGTTTTATAATTTGTTTTATTTTATTTTATTTTAATTTATTTTATCTTATTTTATTTTATTTAATTTTATTTTATCTTAAGTTATTTTATTTTATTTTATTTTACTTGATTCTATTTTATTTTATTTTGTCTAGTTTTATTTTAGTTATTTAGTTTAATTTAATTTAATTTCATTTTATTTTATTTTATTTGGTTTTTTTTAATTTATTTTATTTTATTTTAATTAATTTTTTATTTTATTTTATTCTAATTTATTTTATTTTATTTTATTTTATTTGGTTTATTTTATTTTATTTTATTTTATTTTCTTTTATTTTACTTTATTTTATTTTATATTATTTTATTTTATTATGTTTTATTTTCTTTTATTCTATTTTATTTTATTTTATTTTATTTTGTTTTTTTAATTTATTTTATTTTACTTTATTTTATTTTGTTTTATTTATTTTATTTTATTTTATTTTATTTTATTTTATTTCATTTTATTTTATTTTATTTTATTTTATTTTATTTTATTTTGTTTTATTTTATTTTATTTTATTTTATTTTATTTTATTTTATTTTACTTTATTTTATTTTATTTTATTTCATTTTATTTTATTTTATTTTATTTTATTTTATATTATTTTATTTTATTATGTTTTATTTTCTTTTATTCTATTTTATTTTATCTTAAGTTATTTTATTTTATTTTATTTTACTTGATTCTATTTTATTTTATTTTGTCTAGTTTTATTTTAGTTATTTAGTTTAATTTAATTTAATTTCATTTTATTTTATTTTATTTGGTTTTTTTAATTTATTTTATTTTATTTTAATAAATTTTTTATTTTATTTTATTCTAATTTATTTTATTTTATTTTATTTTATTTTATTTTCTTTTATTTTATTTTATTTTATTTTATTTTATTTTATTTTATTTTATTTTATTTTATTTTATTTTATTTTATTTTATTTTATTTTATTTTCTTTTATTTTACTTTATTTTATTTTATATTATTTTATTTTATTATGTTTTATTTTCTTTTATTCTATTTTATTTTATTTTATTTTATTTTGTTTTTTTAATTTATTTTATTTTACTTTATTTTATTTTGTTTTATTTATTTTATTTTATTTTATTTTATTTTATTTCATTTTATTTTATTTTATTTTATTTTATTTTGTTTTATTTTATTTTATTTTATTTTATTTTATTTTATTTTATTTTTTTACTTTATTTTATTTTTTTTCTTTTTTTTTTGTTGTTTTACTTTATTTTTATTTTTAATCATATTTTGTTTTATTTTTTTTGTATTTCGCTTCCCATAATTCTGATGTTTCAAATCTCTAGTGTTATGTTCTGAGCAGCCTCACTGGCTGATATTACTTATTGGCATTATTAGATACATTTAATAAAAATCACATTTCTTGTAAATCGAAATAACAGATGTGTGTACAATTAAATTTTCCACGTAGACAACAACCAAATATGTTATAACAAACTTTTTACTCACTTTTCGCAACAACTAAATAGCAAGCATATTTTTTTGCATTTAAAGCGTACACACTGGCGCAACATAACAGCATAACTGACATTGCCTTGGATGGGGGCGTATGAGTAACTATTTAATAAAGGCAAGCTTGAAATCTGGTATAAATATGCGACGCTGGTTGCGGTTACCGCAGTAGACAGTCAAATATGCAGCTACAAAAAAAGCAATAAATATGTACAGGGTGTTTTTTTTACAGGTTTGTTTTTCGAATAGAGATAAAACTGGCATTTTGTGGTCAAATCTGGCAACTCTAATGTCATTTATGTTCAGTTTGGTTTGCCATTTCATCATGAACAGGTTGACAAAAGAACAACGCTTGCAAATCGTGCAAATTTATTTCGAAAATAATGGTTCAGTTCGCGAAGTTTACCGTGAGCTCCGTCCATTTTATGGTCGACATAATCGTCCATCAGAGCAATTAATTCGGTTAACCATGGATCGTTTTCGCACTACGTTTACTCTATGTGATAATACGCATCCGCAGAGACGTCGAACAGTGCGCACCGAAGAAACAATTGCCGCTGTAGAGCAAAGTGTTGAAGAGGACCCGAATGAATCGATTCGCCACCGTGCACAGCAATTGGAGCTTTGTCCATCAACTTTATGGAAGATTTTGCGCAAAGATCTTGGCTTGCGACCTTACAAGATCCAGCTTGTGCAAGAATTAAAGCCGCGAGACCATGCAATGCGTCGTGATTTTGGTGTATGGGCCGAAAATGAGATTGATTTCGATGCTGATTTTCATCGCAAAATTTTGTTCAGTGATGAGGCTCATTTTTGGTTGAATGGCTATGTCAACAAGCAAAATTGCCGCATTTGGAGTGAAGAGAATCCACATGAGACCCTTGAAACGCCATTACATCCACAAAAACTGACTGTTTGGTGTGCTCTATGGGCTGGTGGAGTCATTGGGCCATACTTCTTCCGCAATAATGCTGGAGAGGCAGCTACCGTTAATGGAGACCGGTATAGAGCCATGATAACCGACTATTTTGTTCCCGAATTGGATGGCATGAATGTGGATGAGTTGTGGTTCCAACAAGACGGCGCTACATGCCACACAGCGCACGTCACAATCGATTTATTGAAGGAAACATTCGATGAGCGCATAATTTCGCGGAATGGACCTGTCAATTGGCCACCAAGGTCGTGTGATTTGACACCATTGGATTATTTTCTTTGGGGATATGTGAAGTCGCTCGTCTACACCAACAAACCAGAAACGTTAGGGGAATTGGAAGCCAACATTCGTGGCGTTATTGCCGACATACGACCCCATATGCTCGAAAAAGTGGTTGAAAATTGGACCTGTAGAATTGGCTTCATTCGAGCCAGCCGCGGCGGCCACATGCCCGAAATCATATTTAAACATTAATAGCATAAAATTATCCTTCCAATAAAGCCAAATTGATGGACCTTAAAACGATTTTATTGTGTTTTATTTCAATTCGAAGTTCTATACCCCTAAAAAACACCCTTTACAAACAAAAAAAGAGAAATATCGTTTGTGCGACACACAACCAGGTGCATATGCAGCCCAGCTCATTTCGCGCAGTCGTTTATACGCTAGAAGATATGTACGGCATGTGTATTTTGTGAAATTGTTTATTGCTGTTGGCATAGAAAATGAGAAATGAATGAAAGAGATGGTAGTTGCTGTGCAGGCGATAATAACCATGCAATGAAGTTTTAACAAAAATTTATTTGCATTCATGCAGCAGAAAATACGAAGCAGACAACGAAATCTGGAATGTATTACAAACAGATTTTAGCCGAGTGCCTGACGCATGCGTCATATGAAAATCATAATACTTTCGTGTTGCGCTGAGTGACGATATGCCAAAAAGCAATATTCTGAAATGAATTTAATTAATCATTAGTAGAAAATTTTGAATCTAAGCCGACGTGTCGTGCTCTTTTAATTACCGAAAGTCAAGAATACTTTATCTCACAATCGCGTGATTTTCGGGACTGGAAATTTCCTACTAAAAAATAACTATTGATGACTTATTTAAGAAAAAAAAAATTATGCTTTTTTTGTGGATGTGAAATATTTTTCATTTATTTGTGTGAACACTACCGCGAGTTGAAGAGGGAAACGAGGCGGCTTTTCCGGGCGAAAAAAAGAGAGGCAGAAAAGCGTGAAATAAAGGAGCTTGAGATGCTGGCCAACGGGAATAATGCCCGAAAATTCTATCAAAAAATTCGGCGAATGACAGAAGGTTTCAAACCCGGGGCAAACTCCTGTAAGAATGAGAACGGCGACCTGGTGACCGATGTTCAGAGAACACTCAGAATATGGAGGGATCACAACTCTGCCCTTTTAAATGGAGAAACTGAGCAAGAAACCAGAGAAGATGCCGAACCCGAGCCCACAATCGAAGATGATGGAATTGACGTTCCACAACCCGACTACAATGAGGTGCGAATAGCAATATCCCGATTGAAAAACAATAAAGCAGCTGGCGCTGATGGTTTGCTTGCTGAGCTATTCAAACACGGAGGCGAGGAGCTGGTAAGGTGCATGCATCAGCTTCTATGCAGAATATGGTTGGATGAATGCATGCCTGAAGATTGGAATCTAAGTGTTCTCTGCCCAATCCACAAGAAGGGCGATCCTGCAAACTGCGCCAACTATCGCGGAATCAGCCTTTTGAATATCGCATATAAGGTCCTATCAAGCGTATTGTGCGAAAGACTGAAGCCTGATGTGAACAGACTGATTGGACCTTATCAGTGTGGCTTCAGACCTGGTAAATCTACCATCGACACGCATCATCTCTTTGTTGATTTTAAAGCCGCTTTCGATAGCACGAAAAGGTGCTGCCTATATGCCGCTATGTCTGAATTTGGTTTCCCCGCAAAACTTATACGGCTATGCAAAATGACCTTGAGCAACACCGCCAGCTCGGTCAGAATTGGGAAGTACCTCTCCGAGCCGTTCGAAACTAAATGAGGTTTCAGACAGGGTGACCCCCTATCGTGCGATTTCTTTAATTTAATGCTGGAGAAAATAATACAAGCTGCAGAACTTAACCGCGCTGGAACAATATTTTATAAAAGCGTCCAACTGTTGGCATATGCTGACGATATTGATATCATTGGCCTTAACAACCGCGCCGTAACTTCTGCTTACTCCAAATTAGAAAAAGAAGCGGAGAAAATGGGATTGGTGGTGAACGAGGGCAAAACGAAGTACCTTCTGTCATCATGCAAAGAGTCAGCGCATTCGCGCCTTGGCAACCAAGCCACTGTTGGCAGCAATAATTTCGAAATAGTAAAGGACTTCGTTTACCTGGGAACCAGCATTAATACCAACAATAATGTTAGCCTAGAAATCCGACGAAGAATCACTCTTGCAAACAAATGCTACTTCGGACTGAGTAGGCAATTGAAAAGTAAAGTCCTCTCTCGACGAACGAAAATAACACTCTACAAGTCACTCATCGCACCCGTCCTGCTATATGGTGCAGAAGCGTGGACACTAACAACATCTGATGAGGCGGCTCTGGGAGTATTCGAGAGAAAGGTTCTTCGAAAGATTTGTGGACCTCTACGCGTTGGCGACGGCGAGTACCGAAGAAGATTTAATGATGAGCTGTATGAACTTTACGCAGACGCCGACATAGTTCAGCGAATTAAAACACAGCGGCTTCGCTGGCTAGGCCACGTAGTGCGAATGAGCGAAGATGCTCCAGCCCAGAAGGTATTCTTATCGGCACCCGCCGGTGGAAGCAGAGGAAGAGGGAGACCACCACTCCGATGGAAGGACCAAGTGGAGACCGATTTGCGATCCCGCGGTGTTTCCAATTGGCGCCAGTTGGCGCAACGAAGAAACGACTGGCGAGCTATGTTGGACGGTCAAAATCGCCCAGGCGGTTAGATGACCATTTAAAGAAGAAGAAATATTTTTCAATATCTGAATATATTTGGGACTATTCATTAGCTCACTACCAAGAATAATTCTTTTTTTCATTAACAATGTTTTTTTTTTTAGTTAATCAGTTATTAAAAGTGTTTAATAGAATAGAGCAGGAAAGCAATCGCCATAGCCTTTCTTGGGCTCTATTTAGGCAGCTGCTTGTTTTTCACGTAAACTCGCATTATTATTCACCATAACATGCCGTGAGCACCGCCATATGCCTCATTTGCATACTCTGATTGCGCTCATTTTCTCCATCTACTAACAAGAATTTTCGCCTACCTCAACCACTACCTATAGTTTTCCAACTATTTTTTCAATAAACGTATTCGATTAGACCAATTAGTCGCAAAATGTTCGCAAGTTTTGAGGTGATTTCTTTTGTTTGAGTGTGTCATGTGAAGAGAATTGTACCCTTTTACGCCTGAACGAGCAGTGTCCGACAGGGCAGATATGTCTACCTTCAACATCTATAAGTAGGCTACAGAAATTGAAATCGACTTATCCCAGCTATGCATGTAACGGCAGAGTTGGAATCAATTGAAGCTTACTATGGACTAAAAGCACGGTTCAGGGATCACTCTCTTTAGAGCTCAGTCAGATAATTCTTTGTAGGAAATGTACATACGCCTTTTTATGCATAATTTTATGTTGGAATGTGCTGCGCACAGCGACACAAAACTCGTTCGTACTGACTGCAATTTTTCCAAACGCTTCTGAAATATCAATGTAGCGCGCCCAAATTTTGGCTGCTTCAAAATTTTTGTGGAAACATACATATAAATTACATATTTTAATACGTATTTATACTTGTTTTCACATACATTTATACTCACATAAATATCTCGCGCATCCAACTAACGGATAAGTGCTGTTTTAACAAAAAAGACTTGCACACTTGAAAATCCTATAAAATTTCCGTTGATTGCATTGCTTTCGACTCACTTGCGCTTATAAGCTTACACTTACACTCACACACTGGCTCACTCACACACACTGCCCCCCTCGCACACATCGCCTCAACCATTCACCCACCTACTCCCTCAATTCACATATTCCGCTCGTAATGTAATGTCATTTTTTATGTTGCTCTTTGTAAATATTTTTTACTGCCATGTTTTGAAAATTGTAAACTCGTTTATATGCTGCTGTAACATTGTTGTTGTATACATACATATGTATGAATATGTTTGCTTGTGTATGTGTGTGTTACAAGTGATGAGCCAGTAAATGCTCACTGCTGCCAACAAGTGAAATATTGGTTTGTAAATGCTGTCAGTCAGTTGGTAAATTTTATATTCATTTTTTGGCAAGCTGTTGAAGTGCCTACTTGTGTGTGTGTGTGTGTGTATGTGTACGTGTATAAGTATTTGAGTTAGTTTTTCCGCGCATTTTTTTGCCACTTTAGTTGTTTTAATAATATTTTATGTACGCATTGGCATGTTATTACAATGGAAATTGTGTCAATAACTGTAAAATTATGTGTTGTCGGTGGACTCTTTTGTGGTAGTGTTATGTTTGCGGATTCGTGTCTGTGGTTGTAGAGGGATGCATAGCATACATTTAGGCGGTTTGCAAGTGATTCATAGAACATGTTGAATTTAAAGATCTTTTTAAAGTGTGGTTTTGCATATATATAAAATGTTAACCGGGTATAAAAAAATTTTAGACACAAGTAGGAGCGAAACGTTTATAGAGACAGGGGATTTTCTTTATAAGCACCCATAAAAACACTTGGCTCTTAAGTATATGAAAGCATAAATCAAGTTTGTAGTACTTAAGTCTTTCGCATAAATTAATTTATTACAACCTAAGCAATCATTGGTGGTGGGGGGAAAGATTTGTCATGCGACCCAAAAAGTGAGATAAGAAATTGGGTAATTTTGTTTGAAGAAGTATACATTTTGACCATGTTGAAATTGCTACTCCGTGAGGTCTGAGAGCTTACATATTTTTAGGCGCTTTTGGTTTTCTATACAGAATCACAGTTTCTGGTTGTAGATGAGGTAAACCATTTACTTTTAATAGATGAGTCGTCGGCTGCAAGGCAAGTTGCGTTAAGCGGTGTTTTAGGCTGAGCATGTTAATCCAGTAACGACTCTCAGCTTCTGCAAACTTAAATGACTTACTTCGCTAGCAACTTTTTGAAATCTATGATTTACAGAAAGGTTTCCATTTAGTATTTATGCATTAAAGCACATCAATTTAATATAAAGTTTTAGAGTTTGGCTTTCTCAACCACAAACCTCATAAACTATGCTACCTAATAAAGATAAAAAGTACATCAAGTTCTCAAATACGTATTTAAAAAAACCCAAAAAACCTTAAAAGGCCTACACAAATTTAGAGAAACTGTGCAACAAATAAAGCAACAAAGGAGTCACAGCACCAAAAAATGTAGGACAGCACCATCAGCACCAGCACGTATATGGACATCCAACAAATTCATTCTTTTTTGCGGAGAAACCACTGCAGTTGCTGCTTGCTGGATGCCACTGGCGGTTTTGTGCCACCAAAAACTCAATACTAGTAATGCGCTCATATTTGTGAATATGAAAGTATGTTGTTGCAGCTGTTATTGTAATTTTGGTTTACTTTGAAATATTGTTGGGTTTGGAATTACATAATTTTGTTCAATCGCATAAAAGCAATTTTTTTAATTTTCCTACCTTATATTAGGCTTTTGCAACGGGATTTTAATTTTGTAGCACCAACTGTGCTATAAGCAGTGTAAAGCCACAAAAAAGGAAAATGTGCACCATACAAAAAGTAAAGAAAAAGCGAAAATATGTTGTTTTGCTAGTCGTAAAATAAACGAAGCTGCGAAAGAGGAACAAAAAAGTGAAAAAAAAGTTTGCCATGCAAGAGAGCAATAGTGCAGAAATAAAATGATGGCCTAAATAAGTCCATTGAAAGAAAAGTAGAAACAAAAAATATGAAATCAGCTAAGAAAGGGATTTTAGCATTTAAACCATTAAAATTGTATATAATCTCTGGTAAAAGGCAATAAGAGCCAAAGTAGAATTTTAGCAAAACTTATTTGTTAATCTTATTATTAAACTTTGTTTTTTGCAATGTGATATTTTATCATTCTCCTGCAAAACATCGTCTGATCGTTACTTTTCGTCTACAATGGGCTTGAGAATAGAGAGTTTTTTGAGAATAGATATGTATTATTTTATACGTATACCCAATCAATAAAGGACAAAAAAAAATTGATCTCAACTCTTTTGTTACGAGCATATTTGGAATAAATCAATTTCAATTTGTGTAGCCTATTTATAGATGTTGAAAGAAGACTGTAAACCTAGAGGAACAAAGAAGACCTGTTCGAAGCTACCCGTTCAGGCTTAAAATAACACAATACCTCTTTTCATAAGGCATGCTCAAACGAAAGCGATCACTTCAACCTTTATAAAGACATCAATATTAGCCGTATTCACAACCCCCTTTGTGACTCATCGGACACTTAGCTTAGACCAATCGCATTTTTTAGAGTGTTATGTGAAAAATCATGCGCATAAAAATATGTTTTTGTAATTTTGTTTATCGGCGGTATTTTTACTGTAGGTACGAAATGTCGCACAATAGGGTGCTTGACCAATTTAGGTGCCATAATAGTGAAGAAAAATTTGTGCTTAGAAAACGAATAAATCTTATATCGGCAGACATAAAATTCAGGAATTTTCTATACTACCAGTGTTAAACTCAAAATAATTCACATAAAATACTTATATCTGTTTCAATAAGCGGGAAGAGCCAAAGTCGAATTTTGTCACACTTGAATTACTACCACTATTGAATTGACCGTACTATGCTTGATAAACACGCAAATTTTCAAGGATCTAGCTGGAGATTCTTTAAGCTGAAAACCAAACATAAAATGTCGGGTTTTAGTTTTCTTGAATTCGGTATTGAAATCTAACTCAATTTTGGTTGAGAAAAGCAGCTTCGAAAATTGTTTTTTTTTTGTTTTGTCGTAATAGCCAAGCAAAAATTGATTTCAAAAATCAAATTGCTTGGTTTTGGAATAATGACTTACTTTAAAGTAAGCTGGACAAAAGAAATACTGGTTTAATAGAATATTACTGAAATAGTATATCATAATTTCAAACAAAAATTTGGAAAAAAGCTAAATAGTCTATTTTGTGCTATATTTCCTAAAAATATTAAATTTACTTTGGAAATCAAATAATAACCTAAAACATAACTGATTCACTTACATATATTGTGATATTTTCAAGTTGATCTCAACTCCATGGTTTCAACTAACCATTTGAACTTTAAAAACGTTCTGCTGAAAACCTTTGAAAAATTACTTTGGCTGTTTTGTGCTTATTGCCACAGATATGTTATGTCTTCATTGAAATAAGCCAGGAAAATGCTTTCGCTTCGCTTTGGGGCTAAGGTTCAGAAGCATCCTACTTATCAACTCGCCACTGACTTCGCTTATAAAAATTATAGTGCATACATTTAAGCGTTTTTTGCAAAAAAACCGGACACTAGTTATTACAACTTAATTCGATGTCGGTGTGAAAAAAATAACTTGAATTCATATTGTTCTTGTATAGCAACCAAGGCATAAAGTTTTCTACAAAATAAAAAGTTTTCTTAGAAAATAAATTAACAACCTAAAATACAACCTATACACTTTCTTTTAGTGTAATTATTTCACGTTCCATTCGCGCACTTGCTTGCAGGTAACACATCAAGAACTTCCTCCACGTCCTCCTAAAAATTCTAAAAATAGAATTAAGCTGTTTTTCTTTGCTGCAGCAAATATTTTCGTGCCTGCACAAAAAAATCGGAAAACCACAACAGACTAACATATTACAAAAATAGTATTCATATTTGAATAGTTTCAAAAGCAAACTTGCAATATTTGTAGCCTAAACAAACATATGAGAAACAGCAAAAATAATAACAACAAAGAAAACACAGCATTCGTATTTCTATAAGACTGCGCTTTTTAACACAAAACTGTTAAATGACCAACAAAATTACATATTTAAAAGCCTAACATTAGGCGCTCTAACTACTCACAGCTTGATGCGGCATATCTCCAGTGAAATATCTTACAGCAAAGCAAAGAGACTATGCATACATAACTACATACATAGCTACATAAGTTAAAGTAAAGCATTTTATATTATGCGCTTTTGTATAGAAATGTTTGTCTATCCCAGGTGGCATATAATTCAGTCTGGCTGTCGACTGTTCAAAGCACGACAGCGTTGCTTGGTTGTCTACATTTAGTGAAACACACACACATTTGATGACATCATCATTTTCGCATTCACTTTTGCTATAAACTTTTGTTGTTTCCGCAGCAGAACAGGCTGAAAAATATCATGTATGCGCCATCTAGTGTGCATATCTAAACATGTATGTCTGGTGGTAAGCTGTTGTATATTCATGTCGAAGGGCTTATCTTTCAGTTTTTTACCTAAAAGCGTGTTTGTGTGCATAGGGCTTTGACTGTAAAAGGTACGTGCATGTATGACTTTGTTGCATTCAAGCTACACATATTATTTTTTTTTGTAAAAAGTGCTTTTTTGCGGTTTGCTAATGCAAATATTTGCCTACAGTTAGGCGTTTAATGCTGTAGGTGAGTTTTAAGAAATGAGCAATTACGTTAAGTCTGTTGCTTACCAAGGGAAGCTGGGTGTACTGTCTCTGGTTCTTTTAATCAAATTGCGGCATGGATTTTGAGTAGAAACGTATTACATTGCTAGTTAGATATGCACAACTTAAGTTTTCGTTTCTACTCCCTCAATAATTTGTTTCAACACCCTAATAGCATAAAAGTAAAAGTAATGGAAGCGGTGCCTTTAAGCTTGCAACGATGGCGCAACTACCACCAAAATGTATAACTTTGATGAATAAAGAAATTTATTTAAAAAAATTTGCGGTCACTGCGAGGTAGTTTCTACCACCAATGGTTACTTTGAAGTTTAGTCTTTTAAGTAGTGTTACCGGTATTGAGAACGCCATGGTTACTAGTAAGTCAAAATCACAGTTTTTAAGACTTGAAAGTGACAAATGACGATAGCGGCGACTAACACATTTTACTCAAATGCTACTTTGAAGTTACAGTTACTTCAAGTGTTATTTTCCCTGTCGTTTGAGCCATACTTTTTCCCGTTGTAGTTATGGTACTTGTAAGTGATATTTAATAGTGATAATAAAGTATCCGTTACAGCGGAAACCTTAAACAATAAATGTGTGTTAGTGGCGTTGTAGTGGTTTGGTACCTTGTAGTAAATATAACTTTATACTGACTATCGTCATGTATTAATTACTTTGAAATTTTGCTTTTTGGTGAATATGACTTAAAAGTGATTTATTCTAAGCTACCCCATTTGTTTAGATAAATCTTACGGAGCCATTGAATTAATTAAATAATTTGCACAAAATAATCACAATTTCTTCTTTAAACTTAATATGTAAAATTAATATTTGAATGGAGCGTGGGAATCGATGCATCATATTATGTTTCGCAGTAAATTTTCACTAACGCAAAACGACAAAAGCTTCCCTCTTATTCTTACTATTGCAATAATATTACGTAAATTCATATTAAGGTTAAAAATTAGAATGAACTGGGTTTCGTATAAATACACATTAAATATATAATAACAAAAAAAGTTTCCAGTTCAAGCAAGCAATAAGTTAAAAAGAGAGGTTAATGCGTAAAGTTCTCTAAAAGTCGCAGCTACCACGCTGCTACATTACAGGCACGTAACCACTACTTCAATGGAATATTGCTGGCTATTTTTAAGAAACGTCGCTACAACGTTGCGGCTACCAACAAATGATGCCCTATTTTGGTTGGAAACATGTAATAGGAGATTCCTATCACCTGCCCGCGTCAACGTGCTAGTTGCTTACATTTTTCCAATATCAGCACTATTTCAATACAAACATATTCATAGATTTTCCTTTCTTTTCGTTTTTCCCTGCTTCGAATCACTTATGTTTATAACAATCATAATAATTTCTTTGTCCATTTGCTATACAACAACAGTGAAAGACTTCCTAAACTGCTTTAACGATATTAAAACGGCTTAAAGTGATATTACTTTATTTATCTTTATTTTATTCGTAGCGCGTATACAGTAAACCTAAGTTGTAATCCTTTATGTGGGCTCCGTATTTTTATTTCAAATCAATACAACCACAATAACTTGTGCGAGAAATGCGTTTTCAAAAGTTTTTATTCTTGCTTTTCATAACTTTTATTTTCCATTTAATTTCTTGAGACTTAGCAGAGGCCGAAGTGAGCAGCTAGTTTTTAAACTTCTATTCAAAAAATCTTATATGTATAAAAGAATTTGTGTATTTGGTGTTTTCATAAAAAAATTTTACTTTTATTATTTATTTCATTTTTTAACTCTAAAAAGTCTAAATTTTTTTAACTCTAAAAAAGTCTAAATTTTTTTTTATCCTTAAATACAATCAGATATAATAAAATTCGCGTTTAATTGAAGAACTCAAAAATAAATGCTAAAATTTAAGTTTAATATTTTGATTTAAATGTAAAAGTAAATATTATCTTTTATTAATAAAGAGAAGCAAATATTAAAATTAAAAATTTGAGGATAATTGCTTTACTTAAAAAATACACAGCGAAATATGGGTCTTAATTGCTTAACTGAAAAAATTAAAGTAAGAAGTATAGTGAAAATGGTTAGCTCGGAAATTAAAATTATTATTGAGTTTGAATTTTTTACTTAAAAATAAAAATTTAAATTTTCACACAATTTTTTCACGAAAATAAACAGCAAAACTAGAATTTAAGTTTTTAACTGAAAATCAAAAATTACACTTTGGGTCTAATTTTTTGAACTCAAAAATTAAAGCTAGCATTTGAGTGAGATTTTAAGCTTAAAAATAAAAGTTGAAATTTCAGTTTAATTTTCTCCTCGAAAATAAGCAGGAAAAATGAAATTTAACTTTTTAACTGAAAATTAAAAGTTAAACTTTGAGTCTAATTTTTTTAACCCAAAAATTAAAATTTGAGTGGGATTTTACTAAATAACAAACAGTAAGATTGGAGCTAAAATTTGAGTAAGATTTTAAGCTCAAAATTACAAGTCAAAGTTTAAGTGAAACTATTAAATTTCGCTACTTCGCACCAGCTCTTCGGAGAGCAGTAGTGAACCCCCTGAAACGTATGAGCAATAGCAACACATAGTGCCTATCTAAGCAGGATTTAAAAATCTGCACACATAAAACTACTAAACAAGCACAACGTGAACACGGAAAACAAAAAATAACTTTTCAAGAGCTTAATAAAAAAAAAGAATAAAAAAAAAACAAAAAAAAAACCAAAAGAAAAAGTTAAACAATCTGCTTAGTTTTAATAGCAAATATCAAGAAAACTTGCACGTAGCAATGGTTAAGTGTGAAAAGGTTTTGACAAAGTGAATGAAACCTGATGACTAAATAATGTGACCACAATACGGACTAGCAATTTTAATAAAATACAAAAAGGCACAATAGCAACAACAACCAATACGATAAGCAATGACAATAGCACTTAAAAGCTTAAAGAAGACACCAAAGAGAGGAGTGTAACCAGCAGGAAAACACAAAAGTTGAAACAAACAGAAAGCTTAGCCGGAAAAGGCGTGGGGAACACTTTTGCTATAAAACTTTCCGAGTATTGCTTAATGTGAACCGTAAGAATTTAGTAAGTGCAACAAGATGAATAAAATAATAATGAGTCAACGGCAAAGTTGTAGTACATACATATATTGAAAAGGAGTAAAGAGGAGAAGGTGCATAAAATTGTAGTTAATACAGATAGAGAGAGGGCTTAAGCGACAGCGCAAAAGTAAATGAGTTTGGTCAAAGTCAAGACAGAAATAAGAATAGGCAGAAACGTGTAGGCGTACTATGTACCTAGCAGTCAAGCCTAGTACTTGTATAATTCTTTAATACTAGTTTTCCATACAGCATGACTAGTTCGAAATCTATTTTGTTCTTTCATAAGCTGTTTATATTTTAAACTTTTGCTCAGTACATCAATATAATTATTGCAAGGCTCCGTATCAGCATCAAACCAGTTAGTGTAATATTTTATAGTTCGCTAATTCAATTCGTTTTTAAAAATTCACGGAAATTGGTTAACTAGACAATTAGCACTTGATTGCCCTGATCTGAGGAGAACTTTTCATTCTTACAAGAGTTTCGCAAAACGACTGCAGCTTCTTCCACCTCAACGAGTAATTAGTTGGTTATGTAGCGCAGTAAATTTATGTATTTTCATTTCAGGCTATTCACTACCAAGAAGCCAAATGTTGGAATATTTTTCGAAAGTAAAGGTAACTTTCTTCATATCGCCACTATCACAAATAGTCGCTGAAACTGAGCTGCTACCATTGTTGCGACTTTAAAGTTTCAAACATTTAGTCACGGGAGCGTAATAGGAACATATCTTATTACATCTTGGTAATCAAAATACGGAATAATTTGTTGTTAACTGAAACGTCCCAACGACGTTCCTATCAAATATTAGGCAACGTTGCATTGATGTTATGATTACGTGGCTATGATGTAGCAGCGTGGTAACTGCGACTTTCAGGAAACTTTACGCACTTAAAAATAATTATCGTATTTTAATATATTAACTTAGAAGCAGACATGGGGTCAACTTGATTTAAATTATTTAATAAAATCCATGGTATTGTTAGATTTATCTAAAAAAATAAATGCTTTAGGATAAATAACTTTGAAGCTTTATTCACTAAAAAGTAAAATTTCTAAGTAAATAATACTTGGTGATAGTGTCGGCAGCCAAAAATATGTATCTTTTTTACAAAGTACCAAATGTCACTACCATACATTTCATGCTTTAAGTTTCCGTTGTAGCGTAGATCTTATTATCACTATTCAATATCATTAGAGCACCCCAAAGCGTTGGGCAAATATTATAGCTACTTAAAAGTAGCTGCAATTTTGAAGCTCAATTTAAGTAAAACAAGTTTGTAGCCGCTATCATCATTTGTCACTTTTAACCTTTGAAAACTTTAAGGTTTTCGTACTAGTAACCACGACGTTCTCGATACCGGCAATGCTATTTTTAATCTTAATAACTTCAAAGTAACCATAACTCGCAACGACTAGGAAGATGTTAAGTAAAGTTATTTATACATCATAGTTTTGATATGTGTGCTAAAAATTCAAAAAGCATTTTCCTAAAAAAATTTATTTAAGTCGCGTATACTACCATTTCAAATTTGTTTTTCATTTTGCGAATTAAAAACTATTCAACACTTTTTCAAAAATTGTTAAGCAAAAAAATAAATTTGAAGTCGTTAAAATAAGAATTTTCAAAAGTTTTTATAAAACATTTTTTATTTTTACCCGGAATAAGTTTAGGACATAGTGCGGCCGCCGTGGTGTAGTGGTTGGCGGCCTACTACACCGAAGGTCCAAGCTTCGAGCCCTGGTTCAGGTAACATCAAAAGTCGTTTGAAACATTTTTTTTAAAACGGGGCCGCGCCTCGGCAGTGGTTTGGCAAACTCTCTGAGTGTACTATTTCTGCCATGGAAGGCTGCTCAGCAAAAACTCATCTCCTTTGTAGATGGCGTTCGGAGTCGGCAAAAAACTTAAGGTCCCACCAATTTGTAGAGGGAAAAGTTAAATCGGCACACCACAAATTAGAAGAAAAGCTTGGCGCAAAAATCTCTTAGGAGGTTTATGATGATATACCTGATGTATATAGCGCCATAGATTTATTTTTAAGTTTAGGACAGGAATAGGCGTTTTCAAAAATTTGAGTAACGTGTGACGAAAAAATAACAAATAAAAATTAATTTTTTATTCAATGAAATTTGAGTGATGAGTGAAATTTTATTGGTTATTCAAAATAATTTTTAATAACAAATAGAATTTCAATTTTTATTCAAGCTTTAGAAAATGAAAAATAACAAATCGAGATGCAGCAAAACTCTACCTGTATGTGCATATAGATATAATGCGTATTTATAAAATTTTCTGTTATTTCTGTATAAATTGAGATTCACTGAGTTGATTCTATCCAACTTCGGGACCATTGCTGAACAAAATTAGGCTTTCGGCGGGACTACTTCGATGTTTTCGGGATAGTTTTAGAAACCATTTTGTTACTTTTTAAGGGTAATTTCGGGGCATGTGCTGAATTGTGTTGTGGACTTTACCGGGTCTTTTCAATGTTGTTTTCGGGACTATTATGAAATCAGTACGAAACTTTGTTGCAGTGATTTCGCTGCAAAAGTCCCACAAAGATCCCTAATATAATTCAAATATGGTCCCAAAAAAGTGTTTATATAACCCATCAATAAATTACGAAATGGCGCTGAAAAAATTCCAAAATTATACCTAAAACTTTCCCGAAATCACCCTGAAAACTACAAATTAGTCCCTAAGTAGCCTTATTTTGTGCAGCAATGATCCCGAAATGGAATCAAATAAACTTAGTGCATCTCAATTTATACAGAAATTACCAAAAAAATCTTTACAAATACGCATTATGTCTATATGCACATACGGTTATAATTTTGCTGTATCTCGATGTGTTAGTTTTCATTTAAAAAAGCTTGAATAAAAGTTTAACCAAAGTTAAAAGTTGAATAACCAATAATATTTCACTCATCACTCAACTTTTTTTGAATAACAAATAAAATTTTATTTGAAAATCTTTTTATTCGAAGTGACCCAACCCTGGTTTAGGATCTAAATTTTGTGCGAAAAATTGTCAAAATTTTTCAAAAACTTTATTTCATACATCGTTTGTTTTTATTAGTTTCTAAACTGTTTTATATTTTAAAAACTAAAATATTGTTTATTGTATTTATTTCTACCTCATTGGATTCAAATATACATTTTTTTGCTTAAACTGGGTTCAATTCTAGTTGCAAAGAAAGTGATATGAATAAGCCCAAATAATACTAGAATCTTTGCTAAATACTTTGGCATTCTACTGCAGTTTATGTGAGCTTGTTTATTGGCATCGAGTAATACATATATCAATAACAAATCATTAATTTTCAGCTCACCCAACTCACTCAATTCTACTTTCATTTAACTTCCTGTTTACAAAGTCTAGCTACACACACTTCCAAGTTCGTATGCCGATACTATTAAATGTTTGAAAAAAGCAGTATTTTGCTGCAAAGTAACTAAAAAGAGACAAGATGAAATGCACAAAATATAAAAAAAAACTATACAAAATCGCTTTGTTTATGTGAGAAAAACGGAAAAATAAATTAAAAAAAAACTTCAAGAACTGCAGGTCCTGCTTTTATATTTGTTTTCAACTCCTGATGCTCCTTTGCTTCTGTCTCATACTTTACTTTTAGTCGTTTTCCCAATAACTTTTGTGGTTGTTGTAATAAGCGGTTTGCGTCATTACTAGATTTAATGTCGTCGACTCCTTATATTGGTATTAGTTGTTGTTGCTCACAACTTGATACCATATGAACATGTAATCGCTTTGACGACAGCAGCCATTCCCTACTTGTGTGTCTTGTTGTTATTGTGTTTGCCTCTACAGATGTCGAAGCTAAGTTGACACTCTTGAGCCAGCTTGTTCTTTACTTATATTTCAGTCTGTACTTAAAATATCGAATACTTATTGAGCGGCTCATTTTGTCTCTGTCTTCGTTAATTAAAGTATTTTTTACGTACTGTAAGAATCAAGAAATCATAATAAACAAATAACTCCTTTGAGGGTTCAGCGCTTAGACAGGTCAATTGGAACAGGTCTTGCGCTGTTTCGTTGTTGTTAACTGGCTTTAGTCATTGCACAATTATATTTCAATTTGAGTTGATATATGCCACTAATGAAAATTACTTAATTTTAAAGTATTCACTACTACCAATGACCTCAAAGCCAGGAATAATACTATTTTTTTAAGAATTCAGCTTTAATGGTATAATTAATTTTTTTTAAGAAATTTCCTTTTTTTTCAGTAAGTTTTATGTTTAAATTAGTTAAGAAAAGTTTTTCTTAGAATAGAGAAGGAAAATATAGAGACAATAAACATAGTTTATAGGTCCATTTTTGAAGCTGCTAGACTGCTTCATCAGAGAAATTTTTCCGCGCTCTACTAACGATTATGCTTTCAGAATGATGGTCTCTCTCTCAGTTGAACTGCTATTTATCGCATAACTTTGTGAAAGCACCGCCATCTGGCGGCAGTTAGAATTGCTCATGGTAACGTTTTTTTTTTTGTGACCATTTTTGACACTCCGCCTGTGCTCTTCGGTTTTGATAATAACATAATTATTTTTACATATTTATCACTCTTGACCTTTAGCTCATTTATTGTCACGAATTCTTTAAAAATGTACAGATAGATACCTAATTTTTTTAAAATTAGTCGAGAGTTTTCTGATTAAAATTTAATACTACACCACGTTTGCGGTAGTGCCCGAAAGCTCAAGTTTATTGTAGTTGCTATGAGTATTGTACAAATGCCTCTGCGGGTTAGGGGTTTAGAATATGCCCGAGGTAGGTATACCGGTCGTAAGAGGCGACTAATATGCACAAAGGTAATGACGAGCAACTCGATGATTGACCTACGGATATGATGCCTCTCACCTCTCATTACCCATCTTATCCTTCCTTGCGGAAGGAAGGGTGACATGACCTAGAAGGTTTCACTGGTCATAAATCGGTACCACGACAGTCGGGCAGTACTGCAAGGGAGTACCGGAGCGTACCGGGCTCAAATCCGGCCAAGGACTGTTAATTCGACAACACTCACCAAAACCTTCGGGGAGTGTTTTTGTTGTTACCACAACAACAACAACAGTATTGTACTAACAAACAAAAGTACATACTGAAGCTATGTGCTTCCTCCCTCCACCTGCTGCTGGTACGTATATACCTTAACCTAAGAATTTGTAGCTTTTTTGTTTGATGAGCTTGAGACGTGCACAAAACAAGGCCATTGCATGCATCACAATGAGTTTATACCTAGATACTCGTGCTACTATCTATTTATGTGTGTGTGTATATATTTGTATATACTACCTAGAAGTTTTTGTGGAGATTGTGTAATGTCTTGAGTCTTAATTTGCTAATACTCGTTTTATCTTTTTTCTATTTTTTGGTTTTGACATTTATTTACTTCTTTTTTTTTTTTTGCTACGTCTGGTTTGTTTATTTGTATTTCGCTTTTCTTGTTTATCTTGCAGTTGTTGTAAATTTTCTTGCCTCTTTTGGTTTTACTTGTGGGGCATACGTTTGGTTTTTTTTTTTTTTGAAACAGAGCTTCTTGCTGTAAACAAAACTTTAATCAGAGATTAAGGCACGTTTTATTTTTTTTTGTTTTTAGTATCACAAAAATGTAAAAACAAAATAAATTTTTCTAGCAGCACTTTGACCAAAGCAGCTGCAGAGGCGACTGTACAACAAAACTTAGCTCGAGAATTTTTGACGAAAAATTAATAAGCGTTGGTGTACATTTTAAGCTCTCCTTGATTTCCATGCCAGAATTGGGAATTATCACTAAATAAAGATTTCAATTATTGCGAACAACTTAATCCAGATCGAGAGACTCGTTTTGAAGTTTAGCTTTTAGTGGAAATTCAGGAACTCAATAAAACTACTCTCGGGCAAAACCCTTTCTATGGTATCGGTTTTACCACTCGTTCCATGTGGTTGTTTCTTTTTTCTAGTAGTATTTTCACTCCCACATACCAGTCCTATTTTGGTTCTTATTAATCTTCTCAGTCGACCTCTTAAAAAATTTTTTTTCCCCATCCTGATTTCCTTTAATTCCTTATTTTTCTGTTTTTTTTGTTTTTGACAAGTGAAGCTTTCTGTTTCTAGATTCTCTCTCTACCTCTTATTTCTATCTCGCACACATTACTAACGACGCTTGAAAAACTAACTTAAACCAGTGCTATCAAGGACGTGCCCCATGTAGCAATAGGTGAGTGAGAAAAGTTTTAGAGTTTCTCTAGAACAAGTTTTCAAAGTTAAAATATTTAAGTGAAGTCAGTGATTTTATAACATCGCACCTTTTCCAATAGCATGAATGTGCTAAAATTAAATGCTTGGAAAATCAAGTGATTAAGGTGAATTAGTTTGCTTAATAGTGTGGGTTTTTGTGAGCATTGTACTCGGAATATGTGTCAAATGTAAAAGATTGAGTGCCCAATCCAGGAAGAATATTAACTCAAAACGGAAAAATTTTTATGCTCATCCCTTTGGGAAGAGAGCGACAATATGAACTTGGTATAAGTTATAACCCAGTACCAGTTAGACTTATGAATAAAATAAGACAATCCATTTATTTTCAAAATTTGGAAACTCCTTTAAAAATCAAATGTAGGATTGTCGCTTGTAAGATAGCAACCAAAACCAATTTTTTAAGCGAGCAGCAGAAATTTATGTAACAGCGAATTGAAGAATAAGCAAGTAAGGAAAGGGCTGCCTTCGACTGTGCCGAAGACTTTATTCCTTTCATGAATACGCATCATGATTTTAATTGCCCCATCCTTACTCACAATTAGTAAAAACTCTGCAAAACTGATCATTTAAAGATATATAGCCCAAACCCCATTTATCGAAACAATCGATTGTATGGGAGCTATATGTTATGTAGGTCCGATCTAGCTGATTTTCACTACACATAACACACATAATAAGTACTAAACCTGCAAAATTTTACGTTCCTAGCTTTTTAATTGCAAAATTTATAGCCCAAAACCCATTTATCGAAACTATCGATTGTATGGGAGCTATGCGTTGTCTTACTCCAATCTTGCTGATTCCGACTAATGATTAATTTCATGCAAAATGGCGGCCCCATACCAAATTTAATCAAGATATCTCAAAAACTGAGGGACTAGATTGCGTACAAACAGACAGACAGACAGACGGACATGGCTAAATCGACTCAGCTCGTCCCCTGATCATTTTGGTATACTTATTAGTGGGTATATCTCTTCTTCTTCTCATACTTACAAACATCGGACCAAGGTTATAATACCATTTCATGTTCATGAAAGGTATAAAAACGGGATACATTAATATTATTCGAGCAGATAAAATATTTTTGTAAATTAAAGTTGAATTTGGTTGTTACGACAAAAAAACCTGAAAAATCGTGTGATGATATATCTAATTGCGATTTACACAATGTTGGTAATACATAAGATTTGGGCTAACTCGTTTGCGTCGACTATTATTTTTGTCACAAATTGCAAGCTAATGGCTTTAAAAGTATATTAGTTTCCTCCCACAATAACAGACTTTCAAATTGTATATCCACATATCCTTTCACTTTGCTGCAGCTGCACCACGCCCACCGTCAACAAACACCATCAAGCATCATTTTCGGCGCTGAACTAAATTAATTTTGATTGTTTTTCTTTTAAAACGGATTTCCATAATTTGATTGCTTAACACTTTTTAGTGCTCAAACAAGAAATCAACTCTGTATATGCTTAACAAAAGCTGAAGCTACTTTTACACGTCAGGCAACAATATACATACAGAGTGGCTAATGAAAGCCGCTACCAAAAAAAAATTAAAAAACTTTTTTTCTATTTAATGAATCTGGTTAATTTTTTTTTTATTTTGCAGATTGACTTTTGCATTTAACAAAAATGGATAACTGGGACACTGAAACAAGAATTTGGATTGTCCGCCGCTATCACGCACTGGAGTCCGTAGTTTCGGTTCAAAGAGAGTATAGGCGCACGTTTGGCGGCAATCCTCCGAGCAGATGGACCATAATAAGACTTGTAAACAATTTTGCCGAGCATGGGACAGTCAACAGAAGACCTTACCATCGAAACCCTTCAGTTCGAACGGAGGAAACAATCGCTGCTGTAGCTGCTGCCATACAAAACAATCCACGTGTTTCGACAAGAAGCTTATCTGCTCAAATTGGTGTAAGCAGACAGTCATTACAGTCAATTATGCACAAAGATTTGGACTTATTCCCATATAAAATTCAAATGGCCAACAAACTGAACGCTGCAGACTTTCCGATTCGCTTGGAATTTTGCCAGAAGATGCTTCAAAAGGTGGAAGAGGATGGAAACATGTTGAACTGTCTTTTCATGTCTGACGAGGCCCATTTCGATTTAAACGGCAACATAAACAAACAAAATTGTCGAATATGGAGTGCTTCCAACCCGCAGATACTCCATGAGACGGAATTGCATCCACTTCGTGTCACAGTGTGGTGTGCAGTTTCATCACGCTGCATTGTCGGGCCCTACTTCTTCGAAGAAAACGGTTACACCGTTACGGTTACTGGAGACCGTTACTTGAGCATGTTGAGAGAGTTTTTCTATCCAGAATTACGCCGAATGAGAATTTCTTTCAACTCTGTGTGGTTTCAGCAAGATGGTGCAGCTCCTCATATAGCCCAACCTGTTATGACAGAATTGCGACGAAAATTTCCCAATAAGCTGATATCCAGAAACTCCACATTCCGTTGGCCACCCAGGTCGCCTGACCTTACTGCACCTGACTTTTTCTTGTGGGGTTATTGCAAACAGGAAGTCTTCAAAGCAAAAGCAACAAATTTGAATGAACTAAGGCAATCCATTCGAGAAACAATTGCGGCTATTCCTGTCTCAACTCTCCAAGCATTAATGAACAACTTTTTGGTAAGATGCCGCACATGAATCGACGAGCAGGGGGGCATTTACATTCCATTATTTTTAAAACTAATTAAGCTATATTTAAGAAAATTTAATGAGCTTTAACATGAATAAAAGAAAAATGAATTCCATACACTGAAAAAAAAATTATTTGAGTTTCTTAATGTAGCAAAATTCATCAGCCACCCTGTACTAGGGCACACCAAAAAATCTCTTTTCTATTTTTTATTGATCTACAAAAAATCATCTTTCTGAGTTTATCTAACACATATTAGTTTTTTATATTAATGGGAAGTACATGCCCATTGCAGTTTTTTATTTTCAAGCTAGGCAGTTTACAAACTCAAAGTCGCTTGATACTAGACGATTTTTTTTTCGTAAGCACATAGCGACTTACGAATAAAATAGCAAAATGAAGTTTTTCTTTCAACATTTAGAATTTGCTTTGAAACTCAAGTGTGAACTTGTTGCTAGCAAGATAGCAACCACAATTGTGAGACTTGAAAATTTTTCTTTTCGCTTATTCTTTGTTGCTTTCAATTCAAAACTTTTTTTTAAGCTAGCAAAAATGCCGAATAAAAAACGAAGTATATGTTTTTTGTAATACGGTACTTTTGACCTTGAATAACTTTCTAACACTCAGATAAATGAAAAAGTATAGAATACGTTTTTGCTGAACGTTCAACTTCTCACAAATGTTTACAAAGAAATGGGTTGGACGACACTTTGTTGGTCAAAATACTCCATTTGTAATAAGGAATTACATTTGCCGTGGCCCGAACAAGAAAAAAAAAATTTATTAATTTTTTTTTGGCCTCACCCTAATACAAACACATGTGAATAAAGCCAAAAAGCAAAAAACTCTACGAGCTTTATACTCTTTTTTACATAGCTTAACGTGTTGATGTACGTTAAGTCGGCTGATGTGATAAGCATTGACTGAGCGTTTTTGTCAAAAAAATTATGGAAACGCCTAGCTAGCTGAAAACGTATACATTAAAATTTGTTTGGGAAAATCGTAGCTCGTCTAGCTCATCAGGAAAAGAAAGATTAAAAGCAAGAAGGGAAGTATTAAGGAAAATTTAAGGAAACCAGAAAATGGAGTAGAAAGGAATAAGATGATTGTTGATCAAAGGTAGTAACTGTGACTGGAACTGTGATCTTTATAGTGACTCTGACAACAACGACCGGAACCGCGATCGAAAAATTACAAAGAAAACAAACATGACAGTGATTTGGACACTTTCATGAACAGAACCGTGACAGTGACGTTGACAGCGAAAGTAAACATGACAGCTACAATGGAAAATTATACCTGAAAGGAGCTTCAAGATAGGAAGAAGTTATGATGATGTTACTGACAATGACAATGACAGCAAAGACGAAAGGACCGAAAGGAACAATAACACTAACCGCAAAGATGACAGTGACAGGAAAAGTGACAGCTGCGGAAACTGGAGTAGTGACAATAACTGTAAAGATGATAGTTTTCGCAACCGTGAAAGTGACCGAATCTGTTGCAAAAATCCCAGTGACTGCAATGCTAGAACCCTAAAGTGACAGTGACAATGCAAGTGATCATCACCATGTTCTGTTCTAAAAAATATTTGCTTAGGTATATTTCGAGAAGAACAAATAATGCAGAAAACGATAAAAGACTTGAGAAAACGGTAAAATGTACATATACACATAGAAATATATTGCTATGTATGTATGTATCACTAATCAAGCTGCCTTAATTCAAAAGCAGCAAATTTTCGCAATTAAAAAACTGCACGCTTCGTTCTGCTCAACCAAGTTGTTGATTGTTCTTTTTTTGTTTTTGCGAACATGTCCACTCCCCGCTGTGCACTTACCACAGCTTCTCATAGCATTGGCTGCTTGTTTGGTTCTTTCGCATTGTTCTTAGAAGTGTCGAAGCATCCTTATTGCTCTGGCAAATGAAAGTGTTGGAAAGTATGTTGCTATTGTTTTTTCTTTTTTTGGTTGCTGCTTTGAGTGTTGTTTGTTGGCAACACAGCAGCTTTGAAAACTTAGCAAGCAAGCAGACGGATTTTTGCCTGTTTCTGATGCTTTGTGATTGAAAACCTGTAAATTTCATTTGGTTAGTGTGGTGGTGTTTGAAGCGATAACAACAACAAAAGCTTTTCTTTAAAGTGAATAAATACTTTAAACGAGAATTTTGAAAAAAGTTGAAATGTCTTAATAGGAAAGTTTCGCACTCCTCTTGCTATGATCTAGAACTTGCATATTGTTTGCCTTCAGTTAGAAACCAAAGTTAATTTAGGGTTGAAAAGACATGACCAGATAGACCTATAGAATGTTTATAACTAGTAAGAAGCCAATATATGGTATGAGTAATAGGCGGTAACATGCTAATGTGAAGGCGAAAACTTGCTCCTCTCAGAAATTGTTTAAAACCTTCCTTTTCAATGGCCTGCCCTGGCTGAAGGTTCGGATCATTCCATAATGGTTTTCGGGAATTTTCGGTATTGTCTTCGGTACCACTTTTTCCGGTATATTAGGGATTGTTTCGAAACTTTTCGGTATAATTTTGAACTTATTTTTTTGACTTTTTTTAGAAAAAAATCCAACACTTCTTCAGCATAATTTTAGAATAGTTTTCGAGACTTTCTCGGTATTGTCTTCGGGACCATTTCGCCACTTTTTCTTGTATATTCAGGATTGTTTCGGAACTTTTGGGTATAATTTTGAACTTCTTCTTTTGACTTTTTCAGAAAAAAATCGAGACTTCTTCAGCATGATTTTGGAATAGTTTTCGGCACTTTTTCGGTACAATTTCGGAATCGTATTTTTGACTTTTTCAAAACGAATACGGGACTTTTTCAGGATAATTTCAAAACTGTGTTCTGGACCTTTGCGAGATAATTTTTGGAACTTTTTCGGTATCATTTCTTGTGTCTTTTTTAGGATCAATTCGGGATTGCTGTTGTGACATTTGGAATTGTTTTTGGAACTTTTTCCGAGTCATTTTAGAATCATTTTGGGAGTGTTTTCTTCTCTTTTCGGGGCCGTTTATAAGCATCACTTCGGAACTGTATTGGTGATATTATCGGAATCATTTGGTGTTGTTTTAGGGGCTTTTTCGGGGACATTTCAGGATCATTTCTTGATTGCTTTCTAGATTTTTCGATAATTTTTTTGGTGTCAATTCGGGATTGTTTTGGTGATATTTTCGGGATCATTTAGAAAGGTTTTTGGGACTCTTTTGGGACCATTTCAGTACCATTTCTTGGTTGTTTTTTTTTACTGTACGGGAATATTTTTAGGACTTTTGTGGAATCAATTCGGGATTATTTCTAATTGTTTTGAGGACTTTTTCGGGATCATTTCAGGATCGTTTCTTGATTGTTTTCTTAACTTTTTCGAAACAATTTTTCGGTCTCTTTTGGGATCAATTCGTGATTGTTGTAATGATATTTTTTGGGTAGCTAGAACCATTTCTTAGAACTTTTCTAAAACGATTTTTGAAATCATTTTAGAACTATTTCAGTCTCAATTGAAAATCTCTTGGATCCAAGACATCGGAAAATATTGGAACATTGGCATCACATTGAGACTGTACTTGAAAACTAATAATAAAATATATATATGTATGGCTGCAAATATGTACATAAATATACATACCATACTCACTCTCAACAGTGTTACCAACCATATTTGGGGATGTTACGCTATTATTGTGGGCGCATTGCTAAAGTGTGCGTGTACGTAAGATGCCATTATTCTTATATAACTAAGTATAATATTCTTGTAATGAAATCATTCACTTACCAACAAAAAACCGTGGACCACCAACAAACTGACTAATGTTAATTTACTAGCAAGATGGCGCAGAAAATTTTCAGCCCTCAAAATGTGTCTATTACTTTTACTGCTTTCAAAGCTGTTCGTGACACAAACATCATGCGATACAGCACTCTAACTAAATGACGAATAGGCCAAAGCGATGGGCAGGTCAACACAATGAGTAGCAGCTGCCAACATTGCTATTTACTTTTTACTATTACATCAAATTTTATAAACCTACATATATACCCTTAGTACATGGTGTGTATAAGAAGAAATGTTTTCAACTTTGACCTTATCTTGCTGCTCGTAAAAGTTTGTTGCCAAGACAGCAGGCGCCGCAGTCCTTTTATAGCTTAACAATTTCTGGTAAACATCAATAAATTAGAAATTTTTGGTTTAGTAGACCCAGGTGATTGTCGTTGCCCCAAAGCGACCTAATTTGTGTTTGGTATTATGGCATACAAATTGCGAAATGGAAAGTGTTGGATAAGTATGCTCTTGACATGCCTCTTCGTAGGTGATGGCGGTTACGGAACTTTTATTGTGTTATTATTTATGTAAGCATAAAAAAAGTTTTTGAAATTCTAATTTTGCTATGCATTAAGGTTTCTATTGCTTATCAAATAGGAGCACTTCTAAGACAGATAATAAGGGTGAACCGTCAGTAGCAACAAGTAAAGTAGGCAGCGTAATTTTTTTAATTTTTAAGACAAACGTTTTTGAGGTTAAAATTGACATTAGAAGTTAGAGATCTAAGATGATGATCAAATTTTGAAAATTAATTTTAGTATATAAATATGTCGTATATTGGTTCAATATTTAATTTTAAAAATATATCTGCATTGAGTGAAACTCAAACTTTGAGTTTTGTAGTCTATAAAACTCTAGTCTTACAAAGTGCAAGTCGTTAGGCTCATAA
The DNA here is from genome assembly GCA_949987695.1 of Merzomyia westermanni. Lineage (NCBI taxonomy): Eukaryota > Metazoa > Arthropoda > Insecta > Diptera > Tephritidae > Merzomyia > Merzomyia westermanni. The sequence goes on from OX465293.1 coordinate 112,138,760, forward strand.
AAATTGAGTTGATTCTTGGCCTTTTTTTTTAACATTTTGTATGGCAGAAAACGCAAACGACCATGTGAAATACCGCGGCAGCTTGGATAAGAACTAGTTCTAAACAAAATTTTCAAATCTTGGTCGCCTTTCAGTAGTGATCGGCAAGTGTGTTTCTTCTTTGAAGCTTCTCTGTTCCCGGCAAAAACGAACTTCCCCACAACTCTTTCTTAGTTCACAGTAGAAGGTAACTAAATTGGACAAGAATTGGGCAGCTAAAGAACGACCTTGTATATAGTTTGACATCAAAAATGCGATAACATACCCTGTAACCAATGAAAACTACTAAATTGAGGACAGACTCATGTGCACGTTCTGCCATATAGAGGTATCGGCCTGCAACTATCACAACGTAGGTTTGAAATGAGTTTTTATCATATTTTTATTGCCACAACTATTTGAGCTCAGATATCTACCAACACACAGTGAAACATTTCATTTAAGTATATGCAGCATATTTTAAGTGATGGGCGAACAAACATATAGACCGACGCATGAAAATGAAAAAACTGTTGCTTTATCTTCTGTTACTCCACTGAATATATTTTTCTTGAATATTTACAATCTACAGATACCGACTCGTTACAATGTTATTTTAAGTACTAAAACTGGCCGAGACACGTTATATCACATCTTGACCTTGGAGCAAAAATTGTCGTGTATAGTTGTCGTTGACAAGTTGTGAAACTTGTAGGACTAGCATGCCAACTCTGAGACTTTAATAGTTTGAGTCTCTTATCTCTACATATATCAAAATTGTAGCTGATATCTGCGCATTGAAGATATTTAAGAAAGTTGACCGAAAGACCATTGCTGAGAAAAAAGTATTAGCCAAAACAACAGGTTTTAGAATTTTTGTCTGTCTGTCTGCATGCTTGCGCGCGTATCACTCAGAAACTCCTGAATAGAATTGAATGCAACTTGCACCTTTTTATTACGAGATCTCCATGATAAAGTTTAAGATATCGCTTGCTTTGATAACTCGAACGGTTAAGGAGCTATTGACCAATATGTGGTACAATTTGACCCAAAATGTGTTATTACGAGATGGGTATCATACGAAAGGTGTTAACGGTTGCTGCAATAAGCGATGTGATTAAGTTAAATATCTCAACCGGTTTCGAAAATTAATAATTAAAATCGTACTCGGTGTATTGTAAGTTCTGAGACGCAAGAGGTTAAAATGGTTCTACAACTTCGAAAGTAAAATTCTGTTCAACTAATGAATGCATCTCATATCTAATAGGGGAATTTATGAGTTTTGTCTCAGACTACCAGATTTATTTTTTTTTTATTCGTTACTTCATACTCCACAACTTTGTTCCTCGTTTTGATAATTTTCGTCCGTTTTCATTACAAAATGTTTACCCTAAGAAAGTGAGGTGTGGCAATAGTGATTAAACCCCTATTTCTACATTAAAAATAAGCTGCTAGTGTCGCTGGACAATAAGCTTTAATCATTCAATATGGCTGAGTATGATGTCGACAAGTTAAATCCGCTTAAGTTTACAAATTGAGACTTAACAGAAATGAAGTGAAATGATGTCGATTGAAAACTACTCGCTACGACGACAGAAAAATCGAATATAAAAAAATCACAAAAATGATAAAATAATACTAAGGCAGCAGTAAAGCACTCTGACAAGTGCAAAAACAATTTGCAGCAAATGCCACTTTCCCAAGCCTCTAAAGAATTGTACAAAAGCCGACTCAGCAGCAAAAAGCAGACTTTTTAGCAAAATGGTTGAAGCATGCTAGAGAGAGATAGATATAGAGGGTTATTGCAATAGCAGCAGCATATTGAATTTCATGGCACGATGAAACAGAATTAATCAAGCAATAACAAGATGTAAATGCGATGCATTGAATGGCAACATA